>PVKE010001935.1:0-17046 GCA_004027555.1 Craseonycteris thonglongyai
TGCTTTTCTTGTTCAAGGTAAGCGGCTGGGCCCCTGAGAACGGTCCCCCACACCCCGCTTAGCAGTATCCACGACCTCAGCTCCTCACGGCCCCAGCTGCCCCCGGTCAGCCCGGAAACCCCACCAGGAGGCGAGGGGGCGGGCGGGGCTGCCGACCCAGGTGGTTGTAGTTCATTAACGGGGAGGGCAGGGAGGAACGGGACTATAAAAGGGGCGGCGGGCTGGTCCTGGGGGCTCCGGCCTGGCCGTGGGCGCTCTCTGCAGATGGGGCGGTGGGGTTGCTGCGGGGTTGTTGGCAAGCTGGCAAGACCCACTCTCTCTCTGGGCTCCTTCTTCCAGAAGATTCTCCTGTCTCGCTCTCTCTTTATCCTACTAAAGCCTAAGGACACTGCAGCCAACAAAAAAAGCCACTCTTGGCTGCCTCTGCCTTCTGAAGCCTCCTCTTTGCTCTTTGCAGAGACTCCCCTCTGCTTAAGGCCCTGCGTTCCTCCTCAGAAGAGGGTAGCAGGGGGAAGCCGGGAGGGCTCAGCGGGTTAAGCACTCGCTTTGCAGCCCCAGGGACTCTGGATCGAATCCCGGCCCCGGCCCCTGTGGACCCATATGCTGAGCTGGGGTGAGCTTCCCATGCGGGAGGCCCCCAGCTGGGTTCCCACCCTGTGCAGCCTCCGCCCACCTGTGTGGAACGAAACCATGTCGAAAACTGATGATGTGCAGCTATGGAGACTGCTCTGGGCCTCCCCCTTCTCTCTGTCCCTCTGGCTGTCTCTCTCTGTCAAAAATCTTTAAAAAAAAAAAAAAAAAAGAGGTAGTATGGGGAAGCCGGGATGGCTCAGTGGGTTAAGCGCTCACTTTGCAGCGCTGGGGACCCAGGATCAAATCCCAGCCCCGGCCCGTGCGGACCCATATGCTGAACTGAGGAGCTCCCCCAGTTCAGTTCTCTCTCTGTCTCTGTATCTCTCTCTCTCTCTCTCTCTCTCTCTCTCTCTCTCTCTCTCTCTCTCTCTCTCTCTCTCAAAAACAATAAAAAAAAATTTTTTTTAAAAGGAGGTAGTAGGAGCTACATGTCCTTGGCTCAAGAAGCCAAGGTAAAGCTTTGGCTATTTTATTTTAAAAAACAAGGACGAGAGAGAGAAGAAAATAGGGAGCAGGGAACAGCCAGGAAGCAGGAAGAAGCTGGCTGGGTGCCTAAGGTCCCAACCTCAGTAGGAATAAGCCAGAGTCGCAAAAGGCTCCCCCCACGCCCATAAAAATTCATGTTGGGGGACCGGCCAGGGAGGTAGGTCAGAAGTTGGGAAACTTGGGAAGTCGGGATGACTCAGCAGGTGAAGAGCTCACTTTGCAGCCCCAGGGACTGAGGATCGAATCCTGGCCCCAGCCCGTGAGGACCCATATGCTGAACTGGGGTGAGCTTCCCATGCAGGAGGCTCCCAGTTCAGTTCTCGTCCCAGGGTCAGTCCCTGGCTCACACTTCCCATGCGGGAGGCCCCCAGCCCGGTTCCCACCTTGTGTGGCCCCCACACACCTGTGTGGAATGAAACCATGTTGAAAACTGATGACGTACAACTGTGGAGACTGCTCTGGGCCCTCCCCCTTTTCTCTCTCTCTCTCTGCCAATAAAATATTAAAAAATAAAATTTAAAAAAAGTCGGGAAACTTGAGGGGCTGGGGGCTGTGGAGCAGCTGTTTCTTCACTCCGAGGGTCTGCCTCCATGAGAGTCAGGCCAGCCTAACTGCTAACCATCAGAGCAGAGAGAAGGCAACACGGTAAAGAGCCAAACCTGCAGGCCTCGCCTGTGCGCTGCAGACGCCCTTACGTGCAGGCCGCTCCCCCACCCCAGACCCCAGACCCCAGTCCCCAGACCCAGTGGCCGCTGCCATTCCGGGCCCTGAGCACCAGGCACTAACTCCTCTTGGGGTTGTGGGGGCCAGGGGGCTTCTCAGACCTTCAACAACGCTGACCAAGGGCTCCCAACACAACCCTCCCCAAGCTGGGGCTCAGGTTTGGACCCAACCGCCTCAGAACAAGGCGTGGGCCGAACGGGGATGAGCATGGAGCTTGCCAGGGGCTCTGCCCCCAGTTCAGGGTGTGGGTCCTTCTCTGGGCGGTGGGTGAGTCCTTCACGTAACTCCTCATCCTCGTGGCCTTGCCAGGCCCAGTGCAGATCTGACCACCTTCGCCAACTCCATGGGGTCTCCGGGCGAGACCAGCCACACACAGGGCCCCCCAGGATGCCTGAGCGCAGCGAGGCCCTGAGATGGGAACTGAAAGGAACCACCAGACTGAATGACAGACTCGTGGTTTCGCTTCTCAGTCACAACCACCTGCCTTCCGTTCCCCGTGGATTTCTTTGTGCTGATGTGGGTGGCGGAGGAGGACGTCTCCTTTGTCGTATAAAAGAGTAAACGATATCCCACTTATTTAAAATTGGTGTTTTCTCCCGATGCATTTGAGGCGCTAATTTCTGGTACAAGTGTTGTCGTCTAGGCTGTGAGAACTCTGTATTTCCAACACATAATAGCTGCTCCGAAAGCGGACTAGAGAGCTCCAGTGCCCAGGGTCCTCACTCACCGTCTCAGGAGCGCAGTGGGACACAGGCCACCTTCTGGAAGCACAGCGTCACCAGTGACAGCAGCTACCTCCTGACCTCAGCAGCGCCTGCTCCTACGCTCGGTCCCCAGTAAAGCTTGAGGGGCAGGAGGCAGGACCTGAGGCTGTGACCCGGGCCTCAAAGCCACCTCCGTTGACCCCCCCTGAGGAAAAAGACAAGGTTCTACAGGGACAGAGTGACCCCTCTCGGGGAACGTAATCTTCCTTGGACTCTAGAGAGAACAGTGAGGCCCCCTGGGAAATCAGGCTGGGGCGTCTTTATGTCCAGAATGCCACGGATTCTTTCTCAGACGTGGAAAAAAGGTGCTAGAGATGCTGGGCCCAGGGGAGTAGTGAGATGCGTGTGTAGGTGGCCGGAGCCACGGCCACAGGGGCCTGAGCGCTGGGAGCCGCTGGGACGCTCACGGGGCAGGGCCTGGGCGAGCGGCACTTCTGAACGCTGGGAACCCACCTCCACCACAAGTCTGTCTTCATTCTGACTCATCCTAAGGGGACAGTGGGCAGGCTGCAGGCATGCAAGTCCTTGGTCCAGTACCACCAGAAGGAGACCTCCAGAACCTCCTGCCAGAACCGGGACCCTTCTAAACTCTTCCTTTGCTTTGAAGCCTTCCTCTGTCCCTCTGAAGATCTTGGGAAGAGACGGCCACAGCTCAGGAAGCCAGGCTGAGGCTTGGGTGGGTCCCCGATTCAAACGGGCAGGGCAGAAGGAATGGTCAAACCCTAAGAGCCCCGATGCGGTTCCATGGAAACCGTGCCAGGTCGCAGCCTCAGGACGCACGGAGGCTCACCTGGGTACTGTGCACACTCAGAGCTGAGCAGGGAAGCTCTCCTTGGGCTTTTTATTGAATGCCTCCCCATTAATTTCTGTCTAACCTGCTGGTTAATCGACAGCCGGGTGTCGTGTGGTCTTCTATCAAATGTCAGCAAGAGCCTCCATCCCTCAGAGGGGAGATAAGGATGGTCTGTAATTAGACACTACTTCTTCCTCTGCATAATGAGGACACTAGCTGCCATGCTAATCCCTGTGCAGAGCCAGTACCAGAAATGTCACTTAATTCAATAGCTCTTGTGGTCCCTGAGGGTTAAACGGTGAGTGTAGACACTCTTATCGACTGGTAGAGATCTACGCAAAGCTTCAGTGTAGACGCTAGCTCCACACACACCTGCATTGTGGCGTGTGCCCTATGGGCAGGATGCTTCCAATACAACGTGGCCCAAAAGTCTCGATGCTGGTTCTTCTCCACAGTAAATGCATACGCGAAGCCAATGTCTCTAGTCTCCTCATTCATGAAACTCCATTAACTAGGCCTGGGGTGCAAGACCCGGATGGGCTGGGACGGCTCAGCGGGTTAAGCGCTCGCTTTGAGGCCCCGGGGACCGAGGATCAAATCCCGGCCCCGGCCCGTGCAGACCCACGTGCTGAGCTGGGCTGTGCCCCCAGTTCAGTTCTTGCCGGGGCCCATGCAGGAGGCTCCCGGCCCAGTTCCTGCCCTGCGCAGCCCCGCGCCCACCTGTGGAGTGAAACTATATGGAAAACTAGTGCTGTCAACTATGGAGACAGCTCTGGGCCCTCCCCCTTCTCTCTGTCTCTCTGTTTCTGTCTGTCTGTTTCTCTGTCAAAAATCAATAAAATAAATCTTTAAAAAAATAAAAATAAAAAAGACCCAGATGGGGACTTAGCAGACACAGAGAAGGCCGTGAGCCATCTTGCCGACCCCAGGAAACTTGCAGTTAAACTTCGTAAATGCATTCACAAAGTACGAAGTCCCAGACGTATAGTACCGTTGTAACACTAAATCGTGACTCCAGAATGCGTGCTTGCTCCTGTCGTTTAAAGTAAATGTTATTGGTCCGCTAAGTCTCCATGTGATGAACTAAATTCTGGTTAGTTGATCTCTTTGCTTTGCTGGGCAGTGTTTGGTATGGTTCATGGTGATAAAAGTGCATACTATGGTAAGGTGACCAGACGTCCCGCTTTTGGCAGGACAGTCCCAATTTTTAACAATTTGTCCTGCGTCCTGCGGTGTTTTAAAAAGTCCCGATTTTTGGAAAGCATGCACGACAAGCTAGGGAACGACGGGAGATAGACCCAATTTTTAATCAAGAACCCCCTCCCCCCCTGGTCAATGGTGTCCCGCTTTACCAATGTTAAAACCTGGTCACCTTATTATGGTCCCAAATAACTAGGAGTTGGGGGGGAGGAAATTACACTATGCAGCTTAATCACTTTATAACTTGTGGTACTTAAAATTCATAACTACTTATTACAGTACCCCTAAAAGATAAGAACTAGGGTAGCCAACCCCACCACCACCACCACCTTCCTTTCCACTGAGCAGTAATTACTTCAAACGGAAGCTATAAGCCTCACGAACATCTTCACTTGTTTTCCTTTTATACTGAGCCCGAACGCTTTCGTCCCTTGTTGATTTCTAAGCCCATAGAGTCATTCAAGCCTGGTTACTTAACACTTCCTTGCCCTAGTTAGAAAATGAAATTTTAATTATAAGTTATATCACATGCATCTTGTATTAAAAACCTAATCAATTATTCAGTGTTTGTTTGCTCTAGGATGCTTAGAAGCCATAAATCAATGATTTTTCTCGGTGAACAGTTAAGAAACTCTCTAAGATTTATTAAACATGCAACTTTGGCCAAGACACAAACATCTTATAAAATAGATTCTACGGGGCAGTGCAAACTTCGTGTCTCTAGTTAAGGAACATAATTAATCGTTGAGAAGGCATCTCTCCAAACAATTACTTTCACAACTTTGCAAATGCTGAGCACTAATTTCCACCCAATTATCTCTGCATAGAGTTGAACAACTCCAAGTCCAACATCAGTTCTTTGGTTAAAACTGTTCTTTCCTATCCAATTCCCTCACCCAAACTGGGACTTTTGCCCCCACTATTTCAGACCCTCTACATTTTTAAAGTCCACAAACCCAGAAACACACTTTTTGTTTTTTCTTGGGCTGGGGGTCGGGGAGACAAACCAGAGTTCATCCACTCAGCCCTGTGCCATGGGGTCTAGAAGACTATCTGCTCACGAGCCTGGGAGAGTGGGGCTGGCTCCGGATCCTCCGCTTCACCTCTAGCGCGTGTACATGCCAAATGGGGTCCTGAGCAGGGTCCCCCACCCCACGCTTCTGCCCGTACAGGGGCTGTGAAGTTTCTGGTGACTCCCGCAGGGCCTCTCAAGTGCTGTGTAGCAGCGGCTACACAGAACCTACCTGCAAGTCAGACATGTTCCCTCTAACTTTCGTTCCCTAGTTATCCTGACAATACTGTTAAGTGTGTGACCCTGGAATTAGATAACTTCTGCTTGAAATAGCTCCAGTGGTGTTCTGCTCTTCTGTACCCTGAGTCATATGGTATCTGACACCAAAAGCGAGGTAGCCTGGTTGTACTGAAGAGATCACGGAACACAAATGACAAGTTCAGGACCTTACGTTTCGCAGTGCCCGGAAGGGCTTGTCAGAAAACTGACACGCTTCTAAAGCATCCCTGAAGGAGTATCTCCTCTCTCGTAGCTATAGGGTCAATGTATTGTGACATCGAGCCCAAATGTTGATCCTTTGAGTGGTAAAATAATCAAGACTTAGCTTCCTATCTGCTTCAGGGGCTCCTATGGGGAAGACCAGTCATTTAAATGTTCCCATTCCAACTTCCAGGATACTGACTTCAAGTCAACATTAGCCTAAGGTGACCAGATGTTAACATTGGTAAAGCGGACACCACTGACCGGGAGGGAGGGGGTTCTTGATTAAAAATTGGGTCTATCTCACGCCGTTTTCTAGCTTGTCGTGCATTCTTTCCAAAAATCGGGAGTTTTTAAAACACCGCGGGATGCGGGACAAATTGTTAAAAATCGGGACTGTCCTGCCACAAGCGGGACATCTGGTCACCTTACTAGCCTCCAAATCCCACTGAGCTTCGTTTCCGCCAAAGTAGTCTCTCCCCCAATCTGGAGAGTTGTTCAAACCCAGATTCCCATCAACTAATGACTATTATACAATGAACGGATATCTAATCCAGAGAAACGCTATGAGGCAATAAACAGGAGCTAATACATTTAAGGTTATGAAAATTTGTTAATTTGCATTTAGCTCAAATAAGTCATTATGATGAATTTATATTTGTCAACATTTTTGTGGTTTGTCAGCTTGATTTCCAAAATCACTAGATACAGGCTGACCAGACATACAATTCGAAATGGAGCAGTACTGTGGTTTCCTTTCCCGTTTCAAATGGGACGTCTGGTGAGCCTAATTAGATAAAACCCTGGCCCAGGATTAGATCGAGTTCATCAATGACGCCCACTGAAGGCCGAGATAGCTTCTACGTAAAAGAATTATGAAATGCGAGTTACTAAGCGTGATTTCAAGCTTCTGACTTAGTGCTTTAAATGCTACAAGGAGGCTATACCTTCGGGTCTATTAAAACCACATTCATTTCTGCCCCTGCGCAGTTGTAGATGCGGTGTGTGTGGCTGGAGAAAGCCGTGTTGTGTGTGTGTCTGAGCTGACAGCATTGTACCGATGTGTGAAACGAGATGAGCCCAGGCTGAAGGGCTTGTTCACAGAGACGAGAACACAGTGAGGGGGAAGCAGGAGGGGAGGGCGAGGCACCTGCCATCCAGAAACCGGGAAGCCTTTTCCCCTCTGGGCCCGGAAGGGTCTGGGGCAGGGAGGAGGCAGAGCGCAGGCCGAGATGAACCGCATCACAGCATGGCAAGGCAGGGAGGGGTCCAGGTTAGCGTCTATGCTGATACCTCCCCCTCCGTCTCCTACCAGTGTCTCCCCTTGGCTAGACTCCAACTAGAAGCCGGCGGGAGTCTGGGTGATGCCGCTCATGGGGTCGGCCTCCCGGGCACAGCGGGGCAGGGGTGGGCAGAGGATCGAGTCCCGGCCCCGGCCCCGGCCCCGGCCCGTGTGGACCTGTGTGCTGAACTGGGGAGTGCCCCCAGTTCGGTTCTCTTTCTGTCTCTGTATCTCTCTCTCTCTCTATCAAAACCAATAAAAAAAATTAATATAAAAAAAATTAATATAAAAAAATTAATATAAAAAAATAAATATAAACAATAAATATATAAAAAATAAATAGATAAATGTATAAATAAATGTATAAATAGATAAATGTATAAAAAAGTGTATAAAAATAAATGTATATAAAAATAAATGAATAAATAAATATATTAAAAAATAAACATATAAAAAATAAACAATAAACATAAAAAATAAACATATACAAAAATATATAAAAAAAATAAATATTTATTTATTTTTTTATATATTATTTATTTATTTTTTTATATATTAATATATAAAAAAATAAATAATATAAAAGAAGTCATCCAGAACCAAGCCTGGGAACTGGAGTTCAAGAGCCCTGGGGCCAACCGGGCACGTCTTCCAAGAACGCGAAGTAGCCAAGTACGCCCTGGGCGGGGTCCCGGGTGACTTTCCACAGCACCTACAGCCGGGTCTCCGTGTCCTCAGCGATCACACAGGATCATGACGTCTGCTGTTGGGGGGCACGGAGGCCTATAGATGGGAGGACAGGCAAAGCATGCTGGGAGCACAAAATGAGCGCATAAGGGGCGTTGCTTCACAGTTACCAGGTTCAGTGTAATGCTCTCACATCCCCTATCTGTAAAGTGTCCCGCGTAGCGCTCGTGTGAAACAGCACTGTCTGGTTTCTGGACCTTGCTGGTCCCTGGAAGACCTTAGACTCTGGCTAAGCAACCTGACTCAGTTTCCTCTGTCGTACGTGAGGATCAGAAGGGTCCCGGCCACATAGGTTCTTGTGAGGATTAGATCATGCCTGGCACGTAGTGGGCACTCCCCAAAGCTCCGCTGCGGTTATCACTTTTGTCATCATTGCTACTCCTTGGCTAAAACAAGACGCCTCATGTCAATCACACAGCAAACTCCCCAAACCCACCCGTCGCATGTTAGAGGCGCCCCCAGTGATGGTCTTATGTCCACTTGGCCACGGTCCCGTTACTCAGCACAGCACCGGGCCGGGTATTGCTGGGGAGTGTCTCACAGGTGTGGCTCAAGGCCCTAGTGAGTTGTCCTCCAGTAACGGGGATCATTCCGGGTAACCTGGGGGCGGGGGCTAGCTCAGTCCACAGAACGGCCTTGAAAGCCAAGTCGATGGAGGAAATCTTGTGTCTGTGGACAGCCGGGCCTGGGAGTTCCGGGCCGCCCTCCTGGTGGCTTGCCCACAGGATCCCAGACTCGCCTCCACGGGCCCCACCACCGTGTAAACCAACTCTGCGGGAAGCCTCTTCACGCCCAGCTGCGCCTGGTTCTGCGCCTGGGGGAGGCCGGCTGACCCAGCCTGTGAGGGGGTGAGGGGGTGAGGGGCGTGCCTGGGGCTTACTCCACAAGAGGTAGACACCCAAGACTAGGGCCCGGGCCCATCTGACAGCACCCAGCCCCCAGCTTCCTCTTTAACCACAGAAGGCATGGCTGAGTGATCAGGGTGGGCACTGGCCTCCTGACTCAGGATGAATGGATCCTGATGACACCCCCACGTGCCCCTGGGTTGTGACCCACACACCATGAAGGTGGTGGATGTTTGAATCAAGGCCGAAGGGAAGAGTGACTAGACAGGGTGGAAGGGAGCAAGCCTGCTTTGGGGTGCAACCCTCAGTCCCTCAGGGACAATCATGTCCTCCCCCAACATGCTAATGCTTCTCACAGGATACCATCCACCCACCTACTACCCTCTTGAAAAACCCGCTATTCCTGGTGCTGCACTGGGGCATTGCCATGGCAACAGGACAACACCAGAGACCCGCAAGCCCCTTGCTTCTCCGATGGTTCTGTGGGGACCTCCTAGTTCACAGAGCAGCTGGGTACGCCGGCACCAGTGGACCTGAGCAGTGACCGCAGACCTTCTCCGACTCTCCTCACCCCAGCTCAGGGCTCAGGGCCTGCAAAGGGGCTGCAGAGGCAGCTCAGCTGGAACGAGCACTGGTGTGCAGATCCACACGACCCTTCGCGTGATCTACGGTAACTCGCACACCAACTGCCTGCAGGCGTACTCGCCGTAAACTGCATGGAAGCACCAGGCGGGGTGGGCTGGGCAGAAGCCGGGCTGACGCACCCTGAGCCCTGGCGCCTCTGTGGTCTGAAGCCGTGTCCATCAAGGGGCTCTACCTCCACGGAGCTGCCATCTGCTCACCAGCACCTGTGCCCACAGAGCTGCGTCTCCGGTAACAGATGCCACATGGGCTGGGGAAGCATTCGTCCTGCTTTGTGGGTGACCCTCGATGTGACGGTTGGGAAACCCCAGGTCCCCTTCCTAATCCTCCCACCTCCCCCCTCCCCCTGCTCTCCTCACCAGCCCCCCAGTCCCAGCCTCCTTGCCTTGAGCAGATAATAGGTGCGGTGTTTAAAGGGTCCTGGACAGATGACCAACCACATACGAGTAAGTCCTGGCATCTCCTTCCTGTCCCTCCCTCCCTTAGCCAAGCACATAAGATACAGTGACCCTGACCATGGATGGGAAGAAGTGAGACCCTTACAATGGGGAAGTTGGGGGTCAACAGTCTCCCCCACTCGCTCCTGCCTTATCTGTAGTTGTTGCAAACCTGCGATCTGTGTTCTTCTGAGCAGAAATCTCTGTCATCCACCACCACAGCTACCCCTACGTGGGCACCATGGTGCCAGCCACAGACGTGTGACCCCCCCAAACCACCGATTGTCCTGGCAGCTGGAGTTGACATCAGACATCATAAACTATTGTAGGAAGTCAAAGTGAAAGATCAGGCAAACGTGGGAGCTGAGTCCCCTTCGGGGAAGTCCTGAGAGACCCCAGAGTGGTGGACTCCATCAGCGTTGTAGCTCACCACCCCCCGGACTGGCTGCTGGGCAGCAGCGTCATTGATGAATCCTCCATCTGACCAGATCACAAAACGGGCACCGGACTCCTGTCCCGAGGAGCCTGTGTCCCTTCCTTCCCCACACCCCCCATCCTGGTCTCCCCCATGTCCCTCAGGCCTCCAGGAGGCAGATGCCGTGAGAGCTGTGGAGACAGAGGCGTGTAGTAGGAATCAGTCCCCACACCAACGTGACGGACTTCAGGGCACCGCCACACTCATCCATAGATTCTTCAGCAGTGCTGCAAGCCCACCAATTTTGTGACCCAAACAACGTGTTCCAGAATGTTTACAGCTGCTCCATTAACAACAGCCAACAGCCAGAGACAAACGTCTGAGCACTGTGGCCATGGCGATGAACGCACTCCGACATGCGACACGGACAGAGCTGACAAATGACCTAAGCCGTAGAAGCCGGGCACGAGAGAGGCCACGCTTCTGCTTCCATGTGGTTAAAACGGAAAAATCAGACCATCACTTGATTCCGGCCTTCAGCGCTCTGAGGGTTTTTACGATGTGTCCGAGTCCTGGCTTCATCCTCTCAGGCCGCCTGTCCCTAGAGGCCCCACATCCCAGCTGGTCACAGAGAGCCCGTCCCCGCCGGTTCCTGGTGGGGAGACGAACGGGCCCAGATGGGCCCATTTGGGTCACGTGTTCATCCCTGGAGCAACCCCTGGTAGTCCATGGGACATGGTGCTCTAAAGAGCCCAGCCTGAGTGACAGGCCACCCCTGTGACTATGGGCAAGTCCTGTCATCAGGGTGGGGACGCCATCGGTGGCCAGTGTGTCTGTTCCAAGTACACATTCCAGAACTTGAGAAGCAGCCGCAGGATAGTTTAGGGGAACCCCCTGGACCTACCGTGAGACGGACTGAAGCTAATGCCCACTGAGCACCCACCTCGTAAGCCCCTGCTCTGCCAGGTGGGGGTTGCTGACATGTTGGGGTGTCCTGGGATTAGCTCACAGCCAGTGTCCAGGAATCTGGGACACTCTGGCTGTTTTCCTCTCCCAGGGCACAGTCCCCTGGGGGCCGGCCGCGGGTACCCGCAGGGGAGGCTGGGAGGGAGATGCGTGGTATCTACATTTGGGATAACACAACCAGGTCGCGTAAGGGGACCCGGTCTCCCTTCTGTTCAGGGGCTCTGGGTCTGGAAACTGGCTCAAGCCTGGACGATTGCTAGAAAAAGCAGCACAAGAGGCCACCTGGCAAATACATACACGCGTCACTTCGCACAGCCAGCAGCCAGCTGAGGGGACACATGTGGAGTGCGTGCGGCTGAACTGCAAATAAGAACCGCGGACGCAGCGGCTCAGAACAGCCCGGCACGCAGCTGTAGTTATCATGAGCGCGGCACACATTCGCTCAGCAGGCACTGTGGCTCATGGGGGCAATATTAATAATAATAATCCTTCCAGAGGGCCCTGGTCTGCACGTGAGACATCTGTGTAGTGAGGCTAAGCAGTGTTTCCACTGGAGACTGCGGGCCTGAGCCGGGGAGTGACCTGTCCCACCTGGGAGGTCCCACCCTCCCTGTGACGCCCGTCTGGCCCCGCAGGGTGAGCAGGTGAGGGAGCTCCACGCTCTCAGGGTCTCTGGTTCAATTTATTCACGAGATTCTTGGTCTGCTCCGGGCTGAGTCCATCAGAGCTGCTAAGAGAGTGGGCTTGAGCTTCGCGGGCAATTCAGTAGCTGAGTTGACAGACCTTCTGTCCCTGTGGCAGGGACTCGGGAGACTGTCCAGGCTCCACCCATGGCCTCGCGCCCCACGCTCCACTGAAACATCTTTCCTTCTCTCTGGATGAACGACTTGGGCTTGGTGAGGGCTCAGCAGGATTGGAGTCACAGCTAAGTCAGCATGTTCCCTGCTGCCACCAGCCCTAGACCCATCATCGGAACCCAAGTGTGGATTTTTGTCCACAATCCGATCCCGATTCACCACCCGCCATGCTGGCTGAGACATTGGGAATCCGGGAGAGGAAGGTGCTGTGGGCCCGTCACTAATGCAATGGCTCCTTATCCTGAAGCCACCACGTGCCAGGCAGGCACTAACGGCCTGGGAACCAGTGTCCCAACACCGGTTATGACCTAAAGGCCATCATTCCCTCCCTCGGTGTCCACAGGAGCCAGCTGGGGACCCGTGCTCACCTCCTCGCTTCCGTCCCCAGACTCAGCAGCCACTCTCTCTAAGCCTGACTGTCCGCAGGACAGAAGGAAAGTTCCAGAACCTCACACACCAACAACTAATGCTCCAGCCAGGTCACCTCACCTGTGATTCATTGGCCAGAATTGGTCACATGACTGTGCCTACTCAGGAGCGTAGGCAGCTTCCCCTGCCGTGTGCCTGGAGGGAGAGAACTAGGGCAGCAGGGATGCAAGGGAGCCCTCTGACCCTTCCTCCCCGTTGGGCTGTGAACCGAAACCTGCTCTAAAAACCAAGCTCTGTCTTGAAAGGGTGTCCGCCAATGCCAGATAAGGGATGGATGCCAGTCAAGTCGCAGCCGAACCCTCCCCCTGAAAAAGCTCCCAGCCCCTCCTGGCAGGCGATGTAACAGGAACCGCTAGGTGAGCTGCCGTGTCCCTGGTTGGGTCCCTGCGGAAGGTGCCCAAGGACACACAGGCAGCCAGGGGCAGAGCTATTAATCATTGTGACGTCCTTCAGTAGAATGACAGACACTCTCATATCACAGCGCCGGGTTGCAGCTCTGTTGAAATATTATGCTCATCACTGCTTTTAAATTACAGTAGTTATTAGACCCACTGCAGGGCTGTTTACTTAACGCATCACTCAAGAAGCTCATAGATTACTATGTCAAGAGTTTGGGTTTGTTTGTTTGTTCCAGAATATTCTGGCTTTCTAAGTTCCTCTTACTCATTCTGGAGGCAGGACCTAGAGGTGCCCGTGTGACATGCAACTGCATCGAAACCTGACCCCCGCAGTCCGCCCCATGGTTTCTGACTGTAGCCCCCACAGGGGACGTGGGGGCTGGTGCAGATCAAGGTCAAAGCCACGCAGGCAAAGGTCAGTGAGGACTGCTAACAATCTGTCTGACCCTCCCAAGAAGTGAAGTCCAAGGAGGAAATGATAAACTAAAGACTCAGCCCCCCATGAACTGATGTCGGCCCTGGCAGCTACTGTGAGAAGCGGGGATCCCAGCCCTGGACCCGCAGCCCTCAAACCCCGGCTCCGTCACTGCCCTTGTCCAGACGAGAACACTGGGGGGTCGGTAACAGTGCCAACCGACCTCAAAGGCTGTGGGGAGCGGAAACACATCCGTGGAGCATAAAGAACATCAGACAGGGGTCTGCACATGGGACCCCGGCCTAGGGTCTTTGTCTGGCCCACCAGCAGAGACTGAGTTCCAGTAAATCATGTTAAATGGTAGAACGGGAAATGAAACATCTTGTGACATGTGCAAATGACCTGACGTCCAAGCTCCTGCCCCCGCAAAACACGAAGTTTCCGGGAGCCTGGCTCCATGGGGCTCAGTCTGTGGCCACGATGTGCTTTTGTCCAGTCTCACCTTAACCTTGGACTTGGGGACAGAAGACTGCAGCCCTCACAGTATGGTCCCCACCTCAGCACAGTCCCCTGAAGCCTGGCTAGAGACGGGGACTCGGCTCTATGCTGGACCCTCCCTGAGGGGGGATCCACATACTGAGCACATGCTCACATCGGACCCTCACTACCCCCCTCCCTGGGATAGCCCCCTACCCTCTGTCAACTTAGAGACAGCCCCCAGGGGTCCCGCCTGTCTCTGGACCTCGGGAGAAATCGGGGGGCCCCTAACCTCAGGCAGCAGGGGGCAGGAACAGATTTGGTCTTCGGTGTAGGGACCATACTGAGCACCCTGTGTGTCCCCGATTCCCTTCTTCGGCACGCAGGGCAGAGACGTTGTCTCACGTTTTGCACTAAGATTCCTCAGCCTGGAAAGAGAACCACGGGGCGGCCGTGGCCAAGCGCCCTCACCACCCTTCTCAGTGAAGAAAGGCCAAGACACCTTTGCAAACGTGCCATAGAGATTTTAATGAAAAAATTAGAAAAGTGCATTATTTTACAACACTACAGTAAATGATTCTTCCTCTTTTTTTTTTTTTTCTTTTTTTTTTTTCTGTAAAGACATTGTAAAATATATACAGGGTCGCTTAGTGCATTCGTTACAAAAGAAAGATGCAATCTCTTGCATAAGTTACATATTTTACACGGGCTGGATGTCTACTTGGACTTGTAAACATTGGTGACACGGTTTTTCGTGTTCTCGTTCTTCAGGTACACACACCTCTGACACCCGCCTGATGGTTGTCTCATTCCGTTAAGCTTCAGAACGGCATTCTAAGGCCATTTGTGAAGATAGACAAAGGCAGACAGGAACAGGAACTGGAGGCTTCTTCGAATTTGGTTCACTGTGTTCTGGTGGCTCCGTCAGCTCTGCCAGGCCTGGTTCTGCCCCATCCCAAACGCCCACCGACGTGGGAAAGTGGGGCCCCCCGGGAACTTGGGACAAACCGTTCCATCCTCCTGGAACGTGGCCCTGCTCACCCCGCGTCGGGCAGAAATTCCTGATTCCCGTCCCCTCCCGGGGGGACGGTTCTGGGGGCGTCTCCAGCAGTAGCATCGCCGTGGAGACCAACCCAGGTCCTCCGGCACACAGTCACGAAAATGTCCAGCGATGCCCCCAAACAACAACAAGAACAACAAACAGACCCAAAGATACCCCACCAGCACGCACACACACGCCCCCCCACCCCGTGACGTGAGGGTCCCCGTCTCTGCGCCCCCCAGCATGAACCCCCGCATGTATGCGCCTCTCGCCCCCATCCAGGGACGTAAGTTTAGAACTAGGTCGAGCTTCACGTCTATGCCTGGGGTTCTATGTGTTGAGGTACAAGGATACACAGTTGGCTGAAGTTAAAAATTGTACGTCGTAGAGAAGAGCCTGGGCCATGTCTTGGCCTGCTGGGAACAGACAGGAAAAGCTTCCTCCTGCTGAGTTTAGGACTTTAAAGCCTGCTCGTCGTCTTTGGTGTCTCGCCTGCGTCTCCCGTTTACCTGCTAGCCTTCTGCCCGTCGCGTCTAGACCTACGGCAGAGCCTCAGCTGGCCCCGGTTAGGCTCGCCCGGGTTCCAGAGGGGAGGGTGTCCCTTCTCCAGCCCCCAGCGGCTGCCGCAACGCTATGTGCGGGCTGGATAAACAAATATATAATTAGCCTTTTTTTTTTCAGGAGGGTGTTCTTCTCTGAGGAGCCATCCAATTATAGAGGAATCTTGTTAATTGTGGGTTCTGCTTCCTTGGGCTCCCACCGATTGGATTTTTATTTTTCTACCCAATTTCTAAAATCCAGCCCGAGAAAACGCAGCGATTGCCGAGGAACATTCTGATTCCAAGGCCGGCCCATCGGACTTGGGTTCAGAGCTCGGGCCCCTCGAAAGCACGTGGGCCATCGGGAAGCCCGGGACCTGGGCCACCCAGCAGCCCGCAAAGGCCTCCCGCGGAGGGCGGCTTCCGGCAGGTGCCCACGCGCTCCCTCCACGGACCGTGAATGGCTTGGCGGGCAGGCCGTACTGCACAGAGGGGGCCTAGCTGCCCGTCCTCTCGGGTTAAGGAAAGGTGAAGGCTTCCTGAGGCGTCTCATGGGAAAGCTGGGCTTTGGCTCACGGGAGACGTCGCACACACGCTACCTGGTCCACGGGGCACTGAGATCCGGGGCCGCAAAGGCGAAGCACACACATGGGAAGGGTGAGAGGAGCCGGGCAGAGACATGCAGCCGCGCATGCAGGGGGCTGTCAGACAACTACCTGGGAGCCGTGAGGTCCCTGGGAGGGGCACTGGCCCAGCTTGGGACCCCGATGCTGGGAGGGCATTGCCTCCACCCCCGGCCCCTCCCCCACAAATGCCAACCAAAAGCCTAGTCCATGATGACGCTCACACCCTTTCGTCTCCGCCAGCCCGTCTGAGACACACCTGCTTCTCACCTGGCCGTCTCGTCCTTTGCGGAAGAGGCTAGGGAGTGACGCGCCCTCGGCCACATGGCCTCAGGACAAAGAAGACAGAAGGGAAGCTGGCCAAGGCCCCTGAGTCTCCAGAACCGACGCAGAGGGGCTGGAAGAGGCCAGGCACGTTCCCAGTGCCCAGGGCGTCCCGGCGGCACGAGACAGCACCTCCCTCCCCGGCCGGCAATCGCTGTCTAGATGCTGGAGGCCTGCAGGGCGCCAGAGGCTGGGGCCGGGCTTCCAGATGACTGTGAAGGCGTGAGGAATGACAGCTGCCCACGGAAAAGGTTCCCCCGCCCTCGAAGGTGTCCCTCCGTCCTCCCTCAACCCCCTGTGCTGGGACCGATGGGCCCCCCTGTCCAAGGTGACAGGAAAGCCATGGCCTCCCCAACCCCTGGCCGCCTGTGTGTCCCACAAAGCTTCAGAGAACCCAGGCAGCATCCACAGCACGGAGGTTCCCACGTCCACACCTTCTGGAACAGCCCCCCCTTCCAGATCCTTTCTGCACAGACGGGGAAACAGAGGCTCAGACAGATGGGGCGCGTTCACTGGG
>PVKE010001935.1:17146-90352 GCA_004027555.1 Craseonycteris thonglongyai
TCCCCAAGGCCCTGGCCCCAGGCCACCCCCAGTGGCTGGCCTTGAGCTAATCAGGAAGCAAGTCCTCAGGCCACGCAAGCCCGAGAGTCCCACAGCACCGCTCGAGCTATGTTCACGCTGATCTTCGGTAAAACTCCTAGGTGACTTCCCTGCACAAGGTCCCCGGGATGCGTGAGAGAGCGAGTGGAGACCGCGCACCAAGACTCCCCAGCGCAAACAAGCCCCAACGTCCACAGGAGAAAACAAAACCTAAGACCACTCCAGCTCGGCTCCAGACAGCTCCCATCTGGTGACGCTCCAGGACCTAGCGTCCCTTCTGTGACCACAGGAGGACCCGGCAGGGCATCTGGGGGGAGCGCATCTCTCCCAGGGCTCGGGCTACGGTTGCTAAAGGACCTCAGAATCAATGTGGGGAGCCATGGAAGGCTCTTGAGCAGAATACGCTGAATGACTCAGGCGGTGACGGGCTTATGAAGGGCCTTGACAACTACGCTGTCACATCTCGGTCCGAAGGTGGCTCCGTGGATGAAATGGGTGCCCCCTGCCCTTCCCCACTGCTCAGCCTTCCCACGTGCCTGAAGCAGCCCACTCGCTCCTTCAAGACTCTCTGCGAAGACCCCCAAAGCCACCTCCTCCGCGAGGCCCTACGACCTGGCTCCGTCCCTGGTGGGAAGGGCAGGCACGGGTCTCGGGTGCGTGAGACGCCTCTGCAGACCTGCTGCGGGCGCTGCCTGGCACTCCCGGCTCCCAAGGCCGGGGTCCTGGAGTCTGCTTCCCAGGGTGCTTGTCCCTGATAGAAAGGAGGACTAGGCAGCCCGGGAAGGGCAGAGCTGAGCCCATCGGGGGTCGGAAGAAGCTGTTAAAGGATGAGAGGCTCCCACGCTGGGGAGCAGACCTTCCACATGCAGGAACCTCACGGGTGGAGGCTCAGAGGGGAGGCTCTGCATGATCGAAGTGAAAGCTCAGCCACAGCAGTTGGACTGAGAGGCCATGCGATAGAACTTGCCAGCACCGATACCCTCAAAGAGGCCCCAAAATGCGGCGCCTCGTGGCCAGACGCAGGGCCCTAACCACAAACAGCATCTCTATGATCAGTGGGGGTGGCCAGGGCTCGGCAATCATTTCTTCCCCCGGAGAAGCGACTGGGGGCCCAAGGACCCCAACCGGCTTCCCGCACCCCTCCTGGGTCACCCCTGCTAGCCGGCTCTACAGCCAATGGCAGCACCCCTGTGCTCGGTCTATTTATAGCAGGTTCATCCCCACAGGTGTTCGGGGGACAGGTCGCTGGCGCTCGGCACTAAAAAGGGACCCACGTGAAGAGTCAGAAATAGCAGAGCCGGGAAAAGCCGGGACGGCTCAGCGGGTTGAGCGCTCGCTTTGAGGCCATGAGGACCGAGGATCGAATCCCGGCTCCGGCCCAGGCAGGACCCACGTGCTGAACTGCGGAGTTCCCACAGTTTGGTTCTCTAGCTGTCTCTGTCTCTGTCTCTCTCTCTCTATCTGTCAAAAAGTAAAATAGAAATAACTATGCACTGAAGACAAAAAGATAATTTCTCTCTATAAATGTGAAAAGATAAAAAAAAAAAAAAAAAAAAAGAAATAGCAGAGCCTCGCTCCGCTTGGACAGTGAGACTCGTGAACACCTCGCTCTAAGTGTCAGTGAGTGTCTCTAACAGGAGACACTGGGAGATGACTTATTCACCTACGAGAGGCCTCCAGAGCGCCAGCGGCATCACATGCATTAACCTCGGCCCGTGTTCTCGCGCCTGATACTCCTGCAGCTGTGGGACAGCCCACAAGAGGAATGGCCCAGACCCTTCGAAAGGGCAATGCCGTCCGTGAAAGACAGGAAGGAAGAGGGAGAACGCGCCAGACGGTCGTGTCTGCAGCAACCACGCAAGCAGGGTGGGAGTCGATCTTGGATTGTCTGCGATTCACAGAACACAAAGTCTCTGGAGGACACGGTTGGGACAATTGGGGCAGCGTGGAGTCAGGCTGAGTGGCGGATGATCAGTATTGTATGAACGCTACGCTGCTTTGGGACGATAACGGCGGTCAGGGCCCCTGGGAGAGCCACAGCATTTGTCTCTGGCTGAACCACCTACAAGTCACAGACATCACTTCATCCTCCAAATACCGCCCCTCCCCAAAGCGTGGGCGTGGGGGTGGGGAGGCCGTGAGAGCGTGAAGCCAAGGACTGGGGGCGGGTGGGCTGACGGTTCTGTGGAAGTTCATCGGGCCATTCAAACCAAAGTTGCGGGAGGGTCTTGGTAATAGAATTCCTCCCCCGCAAAACAGCAGCCTCTCAAAGCATGAAATGAATTGACGCCCAGGGGTAAGGGGAACCCAGAACACATGGGGCCTGGGTTTTCGTGATGAGGCCCTTGTTCTTGATGACACTCGTGTTCCCCCTCCAGTCTTCCCCCTCCGGTCTTCCCTGCTCCCAGGACCCTGCCAAGCAAAGTGAGCTGGAGTTTGGTTGCTGGTGGCTCAGCCTTCAAACGAGCCCAGTGAGCACAACACCCAGGCCAAAGGTCTCCGCGGGTCAAATTCACTCTGTGCTAAACACACCACAGACCCCCAGGCTGCAGGCCGGCACGCGAAAGCCATGACGCACGAGGCGTTTCCCAAGTGACTGCGTCCGCTGCACCAATAGGGTGGACAGTCCAGGTCTCAGCCCTTGCGCCTTGTGGATGCCCTTGGCCCGTATCTGAACTAGGGCTCGTTACTTAAAAAGATGAGATGCAGAGATGGGGCCGTACCCCTCCGTTACCCCTCCGCTCCCCCTCCAGCTCAGCGCACGCCGACGTGACTCGAGACCGCTCTGCCCAGCTCCCAGCTGCTAGTGACCTCACTAGGAATCAGGACCCACCAGCCTCTCTGGCCCGGCTGAGGCGGGGAAACGACCTGCGGGGCCCCTCTGGGGTCTCTGCGTCACTGTCCAGATGTTCTCCCAATCACAGCTGTGCGCCAAAAACAGACAGCGCCCCCCGAGATGAGCCTTTCGTCTCCTCCTCGGTTAAGGATGGGCTTTCACAAGCACCTGCCAGGAACGCCCCGGGGCGGCAGTCTGCAGCCATTTGCTTCCTCTCCTGGAAAGATTTAGGGACCCAGTGGGGATTCCTGGGCTGCAGGATGATCTGCTACGATCAGGCTCCACTCCTGGGCCCCTCCCCACCCCCCAATCAGGGGTGCACAGCCGGCTGCCGCTTCAGAGAGCGCGCTTGCGTTCCGAGCAGCAGGCAACCCGCCCGCTGGGGTTCAGGACAGAAGCGGGCAGATGGGGAGAGGCCAGATCCCAGCTCTGGGCCCAGCAGGGATCTCAAAACCCGGACGGGCTGCCTCGCCGTGATGTGGTCCGATGGCGTGAAGCACCTTCCGCCCAGGACGGGGGTGGTGAAGAGTAAAGGGGGGCAGTTCTAGAAGCATCGAGCCCGGAGCTGTTCGGGATCATTACCACCGTCCACCTCCTCCTGTCTTTGATGGAGGGGAAGCATTGTGGTTTCTTAGTTGGAGAACACCCCAGCAAGGGGCTGAAATCTCATTAGGTATCCAGACCCCACCCGAGGGATGGGGTGCTGGGGCCCCCCCTGTGGTTCTGGTGGACTGTGGCAGCTGCTCAGCTCATGCTAACAGAAGTGGAATTCTGCACCCGAACAATCAGGGCTGGTGGCTTCCTCCTCGCTGAATGCGCTAAGGTGAACCGGAAGAAAGGGCTGAGAAACGTGGGCTGAAAGAAAGAAATCGGCAGCCGGGAGAGGGAGGAAGAGACACCTGAGACGCTCGAATGGCCAGCAAGGAGGGCTCTTCAGAGAGTGTAAGCGACAGCAGGGACGCCGCCACCGGGAAATCAGAGGCAGAAACACCTGGGCAAACCTCTGCTCCAGGAACCTCAGATGTGTGTTCCCCCTTTCTGGACCTCACTGTCCAGAATGAGGCAGCACAGGGAGGTGACAGCTAGCCTCCTGGCCTCTGAGGGTCCCCATGCTGACCCAAGCAGGTCTCAGGTGGCCACACTCCAGAGAAGACCCTGGGAGACCCCTGGCTCTGTGCCCCATGGTAGCACCTCATCAAGGTGCCGGACAACGCGCTGGCCAGAGACCAGGCTCGGGAACAGACAGATCGTCGGAGAACAAGATGGCTGTCCCAAGGAAAGCGAACCCGGGTCCCCGCCACACGCTGAACACTGAGCACAAGCGAGGCCGTGCGACTTCAGCGGAGGAGACGCAGGGAGCTGGCAGCACAGGGCAAACGAGCAGGAGGGACAAGGTGCCAGGACGGATGTTCCCAGCGGCTTCAGATACTGAAGTCGGCGGTCATCACACAGACTTTGTGAAGGACTGAGGCTGGTCAGAGGCAGAGTCAGCTCTAGGACTCAAGAACATGGGACGCCGGTTCACTGGCCCTGGGGGGATTCCGGCAGCAGCAGGCCACCTGATGGGCATTCACACAGGCAGCCGAGGGACAGGCTGAGGCGCTGGCCCCGACTCCAAGGCTCAGGTGCACGTACCCCCGTGGAGAAAGAAGCAGGCGCCCCCACCTGGGGGCTGGCCTCAGAGGCCGCAAGGTGGTGGGTGGGCGTCTCGGACCCGTCTGGGGTCCAGACCGAGAGAGCTCCCTCGTGTCTGTCCAGGGCCAATTCTGTGACATTAAGCAAACCACTCCTCTGTGCCTGTTTCCACTACAGATCAAAGGTTTTCACACACACACACACACACACACACACATTTGAGGGTCAACCTTCCGACGGTTTTTCAGGAGAAACCCTACACTTCACTGCCAGCAGCCTCTTCCAACGCACAGAGCACTCCGCGGACGCGCAGTATTTTTGCACCTCTGACCCCCTAGAGCCAACAGCCTCCTCCAGGAGACACGGGGAACTTAACAGAGCAACTGCTCCTACTCTCAGCACATCTGCAGACCGGCGCCCTGTCACACACACACACACACACACACACACACACACACACACACTGTTAAAGATGAGTGAATCGGTACAGACCTTAAAGACTGACAACTGCCCACTTTGGCCTAGAGACTGAGGTCCCCAGACACCTTCCTCGGGCCCCGTGCCCGGCCCACAGAGCTGCTTCCACGTGGACGTGACACTAAGGTCTTCAGAGAGGAGCCGTGAGCACCTGTGTTCCGATCCCAGGGCCCAAGTGGGTAGAACTGGCAGCGTGTGGTGCCGTCTCCTTTAAGAAATCTTCTAGCTTTCCTCTTCCTGGGAAGCAAATCCTCTTTTCTGGAAGGTTCCACTGGCCCTCCGAGCAGCGCGGCCAAAGCCTGTTTCCCTCCAGAAGCCACAAACTTCCCGCTGATGAAAAAGGAGGAAGCGGAGGGGAGGCTCTCAGAAACGGAAGGGACGGTGACGAGGGTGCCCTCTGAGAACGCGGAGGTCAGACGCTCTAGTCCTGCCATGAGCAGGGCCTCCAACGTGCCCTCTAAAGCCGAGCTGTCCCCAGGAGATGAGCAGGCGGCCCCTTTCGGGTCATCCCCCAGTGAGAGTGGGAAGGACGTTCTCCACTGCTCAGAAAAATTGTCCCCTGAGATTGACGAGTTCCCAGCAGGCCAAGCCACAGCTCCTCGCCTCTAAACTTCCTGAGGCCAACATGAGCTTTCCCTTATTTACAAATCAAATGCCATTAGAGACCATCTTTCCTGAAATATATGCGTATATATATATAAATATATATATATACTCTTAATGAGGAATGCCCTCCTCTCTTTGTAATTAGGAAAAGAAACCACACCCACCTAATACCCATTCTCATCCACACATCCCAAACTGTAATTCGTATTCATGCATGTAGATGCTGCACAAGACGTCGTCATCACCATCATCATCTAAGCAAGAGGGAAATACCAAACCATCGTCATCATCATCTAAATAAGAGGGAAATAACCAAATGGGTATTTGATTGTTCCAACCATCTGCCGGTTTACCCTGATACTTCCAGTCGCGTGGTAAATTGTTGGAACTGGAGATGATAAAATTAAAAAGTATCTTTAAGAAAGTAATAATTACTGGCTTTCGCTTACTCCACTGCTAATTTTGTTTTCGTGTGTCGATAATGCATACCAGTTTTAAGAAAGAGCATGCTTTTAAAAAATTTCTTTTGGACTGCCCACCCACCCCTTAAAAAGAAGTTAATAGAATTTAGAACCTAGCATTTTAAAAACGTGGTCATGACACATCAGGGATAAAGACTGCTCGTGGAACATGCTTGATTTGGCGAGATGCTAAATCCAAAACCCCGTGGGTTTCATTTCCCTGTTTTGTTTGGAAGCGGCCAAAAAGCGAGCTATTAACAAAACCGTGTGATGGAAAACAGGAATGAATACCTGATAACGTTCCATTTTGTCACATGATCCACCTACACACAGCAGCACACTGGCGTGTGCATCTTGCACACACTCATTCCACACACGTACACTCGCACACACGTACTCATGCACACACGTACGTTCAGTCACTCACACACGTACACTGACACACGTTCACACAGCCACCCACTCCTCGGGGAGGGAAGAGGGGAGTTCGGTCAGACACCACCGTGGGGGGGCGTGCAGAGGCGCCCAGCGTGGTGTGCGCCTTTGGGTTGGGTGTCCCCTCGGCTCTGTCTCGTGGTCTCGGTCTCACGCCTGTCGTGGGAAAGCCACCCCTGAGATGGGGCGGGCTGGGCAGAAATGTAAGGCATACGTCGCTGGGAACAAGGAAGAGATCCATGCTTCATGCTCAGATGCGAGTCTCAGAGGAGATTGGACGGGCCCTTCCGTTTCCCTTCGGCCGGCTCTGTCTCGCTGGGGAGGTGGGGACAGAAACGAAACCAAGAAAGAAGGCAGGAGAGAGAGAGAGAAAGAGAGAGAGAGTGATAATGATGACAATAATAATAATCACAAAGGATCATAAATAAAACGGGGGACGAGAAGACGCGTGGGGCCCGTGGAACAGACGGGAACGACTCTGTTCATGTGTCCCCGCCCCACGCCCTAGACGGACTTCCGCCGTCGCATCAGCCTGCGGCTGTCGGTAAAGCTGTGCAACCCGGGCGAGACGGAGCTGATGGGGGACGGGTAGAGGCTGTTCTTCAGTGTGCTGGGGGAGATCTCCTCGATCTTGTACGAGATGGAGTGGAAGTAGTGGGGAGCCAGCTTGGCGCTGAAGGAGTTCTGCTGGGCCGCCGGGCGGGCCCCGTGCTCCTGCGGCCGGTAGCACGTGCAGGAGCACACGGACTGCAGGTCCCCGCCGTCCGCCTTGAAGCGGGGCCGGCCCTGCCGCGCCTCCGCGGGCACGTGCACCACCATGCTGTTCCTGCCGGCCAGAGACGCCCGCTCCTCGGCGTCCCGCCGCTCATCCTCGCTGTTCATGGTCAGGAACCGCAGGACCACCAGGTTGAGGAAGGCCCCGATGACCGTCAGCCCCACCAGGATGTACATGAAGCTGAAGGCCACGTAGAGCGGCTTCTTCTGCAGGGCGCCCTTGGTCTGCAGGGCCACGTAGTCCCCGAACCCGATGGTGGTCAAGGTGATGAAGCAGTAGTAGTAGGCGTGGAAGAAGCTCCACTCCTCGCACTGGGAGAAGGCGGCCGCCCCGATGCACAGCGTCCCCATGCACGAGAAGAAGCCCACGGTCACCATGTTCTCCATGGACACCTCGGTGGTGCGCAGGCCGCAGCACTTCTTGATGCGCTTCAGGAGGTAGCGCACGAACGTGTTCATCCTCTCGCCCAGGCTCTGGAACATGACCAGCGTCAGCGGGATGCCCAGCACCGCGTAGAACATGCAGAAGGCTTTGCCCGCGTCCGTGCCGGGGGCCGCGTGCCCGTAACCTGAGGGGGGGGCGAGAGAATGGAGCCCAGTGAGGACAGGTCCTGTGCGGGGTGGGGGGGCAGTGGGGACGGGGCTCGGGGAGCCTCATTAGATTGAGGGTTCAGTGGGGACGGGGCTCGGGGAGTCTCATTAGGAGATTGGGGGGTCAGTGGGGACGGGGTTCAGGGAGTCTCATTAGGAGATTGGGGGTTCAGTGAGGATGGGGTTCGGGGAGTCTCATTAGGAGATTGGGGGTTCAATGTAGATGGGGCTACAGGAGTCTCAGAAGATTGGGGGATTCAGTGGGGATGGGGTTTGGGGAGTCTCATTAGGAGACTGGGGGTGTTTCAGTTGGGATGGGGCTTGGAAGTCTCCTTGGGAGATTGGGGGTTCAGTGAGGACAGGGCTCGGGGAGTCTCCTTGGGAGATTGGGGGTTCAGTGAGGATGGGGTTTGGGGAGTCTCATTGGGAGATTGGGGGGTCAGTGGGGATGGGGCTCAGGGAGTCTCATTGGATTGAGGGTTCAGTGGGAATGGGGCTCGGGGAGTCTCAGGAGATTGGGGGTTCAGTGAGGATGGGGTTCGGGGAGTCTCATTAGGAGATTAGGGGTTCAGTGTGGATGGGGCTACGGGAGTCTCATTAGGAGATTAGGGGTTCAGTGTGGATGGGGCTATGGGAGTCTCATTAGGAGATTGGGGGTTCAGTGTGGATGGGGCTAGGGGAGTCTCAGAAGATTGGGGGATTCAGTGGGGATGGGGTTTGGAAGTCTCATTAGGAGACTGGGGGTGTTTCAGTTGGGATGGGGCTTGGAAGTCTCATTAAAAGATTGGGGGGTTCACTGGGGATGGGGCTTGGAAGTCTCATTAGAAGATTGGGGGGATTCAGTTGGGATGGGGTTCGGGGAGTCTCATTAGGAGATTGGGGGTTCAACGGGGATGGGGCTTGGGGAGTCTCCATTAAAAGATTGGGGATTCACTGGGGATGGGGCTTGGAAGTCTCATTAGAAGATTGGGGGGTTCACTGGGGATGGGGCTCGGGAAGTCTCATTCGGAAATTGGGGGTTCACTGGGGATGGGGCTTGGGAAGTCTCATTAGGAAACTGGGGGATTCAGTGGGGAAAGGGCTTGGGGTCTCCATTAGAAGATTGGGGGGTCAGTGGGGATGGGGAGTTTCCATTAGAAGACTGGGGGGTCAGTGGGGATGGGGAGTTTCCATTAGGAGGGCAGGACTGAGAAGAACAAGCGAGAACAGTGAAGGCACGTCCCGTGGGAACTGGGGCCGCTGAGTTGGGATGGAGTTTGGAGCAGCCCCAAATCCTGAAGGGCGGGGTCCAGGAGGACCGGGAAGAGTCAGTGAAGACATGTCCTTTGAAGCCTGGACTTGTGGGGGTGGTGATTTGGAGCATTTCAGTTGGGAGAGGCGTTCTGGGGTCATTTCACTGTTCTTAGAGCAAAACAAAGTTGTTTTTAAAGAAAAGCAGCACATTTGCTAAGGAAACTGCAGAGGTACCCATCCCAAAGACTAAAATAAAGTACGTGCAGCACAGACCAGCATTAGGAACGACAGCGCTGTGTCCCCTGCTGTATCCCCTGCTGTATCCCCTGCTGTATCCCCCACACCTAGAGTAACGAACACCCAGCACGTACACTATTTCTTTCAGAAAGAAAGAAAGAAATCTGGGCCACCATGGGATGCAGACTTGTCAGAAGAGATCACAAGCAACCCTGGGAGACCATCAGCTGTGCAAAGGCTTCTGAAACCCTCCACGCCACTTCTGCGCACACCACCCCCTGATCCCCAGCATCAACTGCACAAAGTCGACGCCGTATTTCCTCGCAGTCGCTACAAGGTCAGTGGTGCTACCAGGGTCACGTTACCTGCCAGCGTCTTCCAGCCGCTTGGTGATAATGTCGGACCCAGAATAACATCTACAGACTGGCAGAAGGAACACAAGACTGAGTAGGTTCTAGTTCAAGTTCTGGAGCTGATACTGCATCACTATTTGGGATGAGGATTCGGAGGATGAAGGTGGCCTTGCAACATCTCAAACCCTGTCTCATCGAGAAAGGTCAGACGAAGAGAGGAAGGCGAGGGCCCGCCTGAGTCCTCAGGGCGTCTGCCAGGCTGCTCGGGATGCACAACTGCAGGAACTACATCCGGGGCACTTTCCCCCGTGACCTTCCCTCCGTCCTGCCCACACTTTCCAGACGACTTTCTAAAGAGCCCGTCTGTTCATCGCTCTACCTGACAATGCTGCTGCCCACACAGACCTCAGTGGACAGACCGCACGAATCCCCCACCAGGTGTGTCTCATCACCTTCCGGCTTAAGACACCCCACCCCCTTCGGGGGCCTGCGTGCAAACAGGTCTGCACATGTCACATCTACACACAGACTATTTGTCAAGTATGTGGGCCACACACGCGTGTGGGAAACACACACAACGGCGTCTACGGATGCTTCATACAGAAGACACACACAGGGCAGGGGGCACTTGGCGCTCCATGAACAGGATGGAGGTGTTGGGTGCAGAGGCTGCACTCACACCTGGAACACAGCCACAGGTGACGTGTCAGGGTCCTTCTGACCAGAGTGTGCGCTTCGAGGAGGGCACAGCCCGCTGCTAACTCACCGCTGGGGCCCCCAGAGCCTGAGGAAGCACCTAGAAGCTAAAGGGATGCAGTCACTGTGCAAACGATTCCCATCGGCCAGGGCCTCCCAGGAAACCCCAACCCACCCCCGGGCCCACCGCCCCACCGCCCCACCGGCCACAGCTGGGGGGCGGCGGCACCTCTGCTCTTTGCTGGGAACAGCTGTGCAGAGAGGAGCCCGCATCTCTCGGCTGCAGCTGGCTAACAAAATAAAATAAAACGAATAGGCTCCATCCTCCCGGAGGGGAGAGCGGCAGGGAAAGAAGGCAATAAAACTAATCACTTCTATTGGGCCTGGGGCTCCCTGAAAAGCCAGCTGCGGTTTGCAGGATGACTTGTGCTCCCTGCTGGCTCCTAGGAGACTTCCCACAAGTGTGACCAAGCCCCGGACATGTCCCCCAGCCCCGGACACGTCCCCCAGCCCCGGCTCAGCGCTTCACGAAAGACGCCGCGAGTGTCCGGCAGGTTTGCCCCACAAGGAAAAGCGAATCAGGCCGCTGAGCCATGTGGCCAGCCCTGCTCCGGACACGCTGCCAGGACATGACCTTTGCAGACGGTACAGCACTTCACAGTTTGCGGAGCTCCCCTGCTGGGGAGTGTCCCTCAGCCAGACCCGCCTAATCCCTCCGCCAGAAGCGATCGACCCGGCTCGGCAAGTTCACTGCAAACCCAGTCTCCCCGGACGCTCTCACCCCGAGCAGAGGCGGCCGCGGAGGCCACGTGCCAGGTGTGGGTGGTCGCGAACGTCCCCAGCTGCCCCTGGGGCTGGGACAGGCTGCCAGCCCGAGGCAGGCGACGGCCACATAGGCATTTGGGCATCGGGAAATCGGCTGCTGGAAGAGAATGAAATATTTATAAAGGACACGCAAGGTTTTTGCGCTGGTAGGAATTCAACAGGCACGAATTCCATTAAGGCGTGACTCAGGGTGGCTCTGGGAAGCGAGGTGCTGGAGAGGCGAGCTGCCCTCCGCCCCTGCTTCCTGGCTGGCTCCCCACTTCAGCTGCAACATGCACCCCGTCCGCCCCCGGCGTGGGCCCTGCTCAGGTCCCCGGAGGAGCTCGGCACGGTTATGAAGAGCCAGGTGCCTGCCAACTCCATGGGCCCCTGGGGGGCAGGGGTCCTTAAAGGGCCACACGGGACCTCATGGTTTATACAAAGCTTTTCCACGTTCACTCTTTCATCTGCACAGGGTACCAGGTGTGGCGGCCGTCCCGGGTTGAGTCGCCTGTCTCCCCCTGGGCTTCTACGCAGGTCCCAGTTCACTCCCTGAGACAGGATGATGCTCACTGAGTCACCAGCCAAGCCCTGAACCAGTGAGCCTTTTGAGCTTTCGTGCTAGACTTAAAGGGACCGAGGTGTGATGTCCGGAGCCACGGGTGTCATTCCAGCACCATGAGGCTAAGCCCACTCACTGAAGAGACTGTCCTGAGACGGGAATATCCTTCCACCCCTGAGTCTGAGCCCAGCCCTGAGTAAGTCCTACTCACAGACATTCTGTCTGTCTCCTAGGGTGTCTTCAGCTGGTGTTCTGACTGCAGGTGCTTAACACTGAACGTGTCCCGGGCCTCAGCGTGACTACAACTCACAACAGCCTGTGTTGACAGCGAAGTGCTTTGCACCTCACGGTTTCTCCTACCGGCCCCTCCAGGGCTGTCTCGGGGGAGGCGGGCAGGTGAGGGGGACCAGGGGGACATGGTGGCCGCCTGGAGAGCCAGGTCTCTGGAAGAGCAGCGGCCCCCCGGGCCCGGCACCAGGGCCTCGGGCCAGCACAACCCAGTTTCCTGATGTGACAAGAGAAGCCGGGAACGCGGATGCTGTACACTGCGGGGTCTAACGGGTGGCTAACGAAACACTGTAAAATGTGGCACTGGCCAACCCACAAGAATAAGACAAAACAGACCACCTCTTTGTCTCAGGGAGAGGTCGGGAGGGGGCTCCTGAAAATGAGAAAAGGGAGGAAACAGGCGAGACAGGAAGAAAGGGGACAACGGCGGGGGAAAGAAGGCTGGGGAGGCCGGGGGCCAGGGCACCGGGGAGGGTACTCCATTCTCAGACCAGCCCAGCCCGGGCGCTGCTGAACGGTGCTGATCGCTCAGGGGGCTCCGACCAGCGTGAGCCCTCGGGTGCAACACAGTCAAGGCCCAGCCCCTCCCAGCCCCTCCAGTATCTGAGCCCTGGCGCCACAGAAGCGTGGAACCACGTTCTTGGGAGACGTGAGACCTTCCCTCCACCAAATCGGTTTGCTTCTGGCGAGAAAGGGTCCTATCAAATGGGGCCAACAAAGAATTTAATGGGCTGAAATGATGGTTTCAGCCTACAGCGCTCATTATTTTCAGGTCCACGGGCTGAAGAGCCGGCGGGGCCGCGGGAGCCAGAGACCGAAGATGCAAGGGCGCCCTCTGGCGGGACCTCGCACGACTGCGGGGACCGCGGCCGCATCCCCGACAGCCCCCCGTTTCCCCTGGGACGGCTTCCAGAACCAAAGGCCTCGGAGGGGAAAGCCACTCATCCTTCTCATGGGTGACGTCTGCGGTGGTGAGTCTGCCCCCAGAAGTCGCCATCCATCAATGGCAGCACTGACAACATAATAATCTGATAATGATGATGACCGCAACCATTTACGGGGGGCCGACAACGGGCCCGCCACGGAGCTCATCTGTTTCCCTGTCTGTCCTTAACTCGTTTACTCTCGCGGGCGGCAGACGGGCGACTCTTTGCAAGGCGAGTGGTGTTCTCTCCGTCGCATGGATGAGAAACGTGGGGCAAACTGGCATCTTGCTAAGCCCCAGGCTGACCTGGGCCGCCGATCCCTGTTCTCCGCCGGCCCAACACGGTAGATGGTGTCGACCTTCTGCATCGTGGGCGCATTTGACAGACACCTCCATTTTACTCCTGGTCTTCTCCAGCCCGTTCCAATAAAACTCTCCTCTCAGCTTCCATTCTGCTCTTTCCCAGGCCCAATGCGTGGCCATGGGACTTAGTGCAGGCCAGCAGGGTTCCAGGCCTGCCTATGAAACCCGCCTCCTGTGTCCTCTCAGTCTCTCTCCCCTCCCCACACCCACACCCACACCCACACCCACACCCACACCCACACCCACACCCACACCGAGCAAGTACGCACAGATGGACCTCAGGACCCCGGTCACGGTGTCCAACAAGACCCTAAAGAGAACCGGACCTCGGTGCAGACGCAGACAGCCCACAGAGCCCTGTCTCACAGCACCGCACGCCACGTCACAGGTGAGAACTACGTCCTTGGGTGCCTGATTAGCTGTGTGATCTGGGGACGCCCCATTAGCAGTGGGGCAAGGCCCGGCACGTGGCAGTGGCTGTGCAGTGCAGCCTGTTATATGGTGTTGACAGCCCCATGCAGGTCTGCCCACATACACACAGATACAGACACACCTGCACACAGACACATGGATGCATGCACACATGCACAGACAGGGATGCACATACACACAGACACATGGATGCATGCACACATGCACAGACAGGGATGCACATACACACAGACACATGGATGCATGCACACATGCACAGACAGGGATGCACATACACACAGACACATGGATGCATGCACACATGCACGGACAGGGATGCACATGCACACACATGCACACACACAAGAGACATCTGCACACACATGAGGACACGCACAGGTGGGGAGACATCTGCACACTCCACCCAGGTTGTCGCAAATAGCAAGGTTTCCTTTCGATTCTGAACGATATTCCGCTGTAGCTATGTACCACCTGTTCTTTATCCATTCCCCTACTGCTGGACACGCAGGTTGCTTCCACGTCTTGGCTGTTACTGGTAATGCTGCAGTGAACATAGCGGTGCATCTACCTTTTCCTGTTAGTGTTCTGTTTTATTTGGGTAAACACCCAGAACTAGAATTGATTCGTAGGGCAGCTCTGTTTTTAGCTTTTTGAGGACTCTCCAAACTGTCGTGCATAGTGGCTAAACTAATTTGCAGTCCCGCCAACACTGCACAAGGGTTCTCTTTTGTCCACACATCCTCGTCAACACTTGATGTTCATTGACCTATTGGTGACAGCCATCCTGACAGGTGTGAGGCGATACCGCTTTTCATACGTCGACTGGACATCTGTATGTTCTCTTTGGAGAAACGTCTATTCAGGTCCTTTGCCCATTTTTTAGTTGGATTGTTCATGGGGGTTTTGTTTTGTTTTGTTTTGTTTTGTTATTGGCATTAAATTGTAAGATTTCCTTATATGTTTTGGATATTAACTCTTTATCACATGTATCCTTTGCAAATATCTTCTCTCATTCAGTAGGTTGTCCCTTTGTTTTATTGATGGTTTCCTTCACTGTGCAAACACTTTAGTACGATATAGTCTCATTTGTTTACTTTTCATTTGTTTCCCTTGCCTGAGGATACTTATGCAAACAGCTATTGCTAAGCACAATGTCGAGATGACTGCCTATGTTTTCTTCTAGCTTTCTGGTTTGGTTTCAGGTCTTACATTTAAGTCTTTACTGCATTTTGAGGTTTTTTTTTTTGTATTTGGTGTAAGTAATCCAGTTTCATGTTTTTGTATGTGTCTGTCCAGTTTCCCCAAAACCACAGGTTGAAGAGACTGATTAATTAATTGTATAAGTGATGGTTTATTTCTGGGATCCCTATTCTATTCCATTGATTTGTGTGTGTTTTCATGACAGTAACATACTGCTTTCATTATTGTAACTTTAAAGTTTGATAGCAGGTAGCATAATACCTCCCACCTTGTTCTTTCTCAAAATTTCTTTGGTGATTTGGGGCTTTTATGGTTCCCTATACACTTTAGGATTAGTTGTTCCAATTCTGAGAATTTCATAGGTATTTTAATAGAAACTACATTGACTCTGTAGATTGCTTTAGGTCGTAACTATATTGACTCTGTAGATTGCTTTAGGTCGTAAGAACATCTTAACAACGTTAACCCTGCCAATCCATATGCAAGGTACACCCTTCCTTTTGGGTCTTCTTCAATTTCTTACTTCAATGCCTTATAGTTTTCAGAGCACACGTCTTTTACCTCTTTGGTAAAATTTATTTCTAAATATTTTATGCTTTTTGATGCAATTGTAAATGGAAAAGAGATTGAAAGCTATTCCATGTTCATGGATTGGAAAACTTCACATTGTTGAAATGACCATCTTACCTAAAGCAACTTGCAGATTTAATGTAATCACCACCAAAATCCCAATGGCATTTTTCAAAGATATAGACTAAAAATCACTAAATGTGTATGGAACTACCAAAGACCCCAAATAGCCAAAGCAATCCTGAGAAAAACAGGACAAAACTGGAGGTATGACACTCCTGACTTCAAATACTACTACAAAGCTACAGTAATCAAAACAGTACGGCACTGCAGAAAAACAGGCACACAGACCAATGGAACAGAATCGCGAGCCCAGAAATAAGCCCACGTGTACACGGGCAACTCATTTTCAACGAAGAAGCCAAGAACCTACAATGGAGGAAGGAACGTTCCTCCAATGAATGGCGTTGGAAAAACTGGAAAGCCACATGCCAAAGCCTGAAACTAAACTGCGACAAAAGCTAATGCAAAGCAGATTCAAGACTTGAAGACATGGGGAAGCCGGGATGGCTCAGTGGGTTAAGCGCTCACTTTGCAGCGCCGGGAACCAAGGATCGAATCCCGGCCCCGGCCCGTGCGGAACCATATGCTGAACTGGGAGCTCCCCTGGTTCAGTTCTCTCTCTGTCTCTGTATCTGTATCTCTCTCTCTCTGTCAAAAAATAAATAAAACTTTAAAATAAAAAAAAAAAAAGACCTGAAGACGTGAAACAACAAAGTATAAAGAAGAAAACAGACATTAAACTTATGGACCTCAGAGGGCTTTTTATGAACTGGACCCAAAAACAAGAGAAGTTAAAGCAAATATAAACAAGCAGGACTCCATCCAACTGAAAATCTCCTGCTCAGCAAAAGAAACAGTCAGTAAAACAAAAAGGCCACCCACCGAATGGGAGAATGTATCTGCCTATGATTCCTCTGATAAAGGGGTCCTACCCAAAATATATAAAGAACTTGTACAACTCAACCACAAAAAAGTAAACAACCCGATGAAAAAGTCAGCAGAGGTCCTCAACAGACACTTCTCCCAAAAATACATGCACACGGCCACCAGTGACACGAAATGATGCTCAACTCCACGAGCTTCATCAGGGAGACGCAAATCAAAACCACAGTGAGCCAGCACCTCACGCCTGTTAGGAGGATGGCGGAGGTGCTACCATCAGTAAACAAGAAGCACAGGAGTGGCTGTGGAGAAAAGGAACACAGCTGCATCAACACAGAGATGTTCCGCCAGACGCGTTGTTGGGCGATCCCGTCCTGTGCGACCGTCATCGCGTGCATGTCACACACACCTGGAGGGTCCTGCCCAGGACACACCGAGGCTCTGGGCTGCACCACTGTCGCACATACGCTGTCGGTGACTGAAGCCACCGTGAACGGGCCGCCCAGCCCTGGGCTCAGCACCTGAGACGGGGCGGGTGCCTGCCCGCCGCAGAAGGCGTTTGCAAGCGGGAGCTGGCTCCGCTGCGTCTCTCCGGAGCCGTGAGCCCTTTGCATGGAAGCGGCCGCCCCGCTGTCTGCGGATGAGCAGTGGCCCTCAGCCCTCGCTCGCGGACCTGCATCTGTCTTGTTAGTAGTCTGGTGTCCCGGAGTGGCCTGTGCAGGGCAGGACACGGCCTTGGCCAGGGGAGCTGGGCCAGAGACGGCCACCCCGCCAGCCCCCCACGCCCCGCAGGGGTGAGCACACTGGCCACCCACACGGCCATGCCCTCCACCAGCATGAGTTTGCCGCCCTCAGCCCCTGGGGAAAACAAGGCCCGGCCCAGCGCCTGTGGCCGCTGCAGGTGACGACCCCTCCTAGCAGCGCGGAACCCCTCTGAAGACCCCAAGATGCTGGCCGCAGGGAGACCGCCCCTGGGAAGGTGACTCTGAGGGGCAGGTCTGGGAAGAGCACTGGCGCAGGTCCCAGGCAGGCTGAGCCTGCCCCGTGACTCAGTTTCCCTTCCATCACCTGGGAGCAAGATGGGTCCGGCTGCCCGGAGCGGCTGGGAGTGGGCTACATGGGGTCCTCTGGCAAAGCACGTGAACTCTTAGTGTTCACACGGCGACGTCTCCACCTGGCAGTGTTTCACTGAGAGCAGCAACACGCGGCCATCTGTCACTGCACGTCCTCCTCTGAGCAGCTCACGGTCATGAGATGGCATCACAGGTACAAGGCACCTTGCAGGCCCTCGACACACGTGTGCGGAAACCTAACCCCCGGTCCCCGGACGCTCCTTCTCCCGGCACAATCTGCTGCGACAGCCTGGTCAGCTCTGTGGCAGGAAAACCCGTCCCACCGACTGCGGCCAACGGGACAGAGGTGACATTTGGGGAGCCCTGCACTGGTGGACCTAAGGTGGGACCAGGGGTGCTCATCATGGCCACCTGACTGGGGCAATCACATAGGCACAGTGAGCCTCAGCTTCAGCAGCCGCCATGAGCAAAGGGAACCCCCACATCCTCTCCACAGCCCGGCGAGGTGGGCACCCACAAAACCCCGGGCCACACCTACACGTCTTCCTACAAAACCTCACACCCTTTCCTCGCATGGCACCAACCACATGTGCAGCCCGAGCCCAGGGGTTCTCAGAGCAAGACCAGGGACCTGGGGATGCCCCAGGGTGCTGGTCAAAATGCAGATTCCAGGCCCTGCCCCTGGCTCACGGGATCAGCACCCCCACAGCAGGCCCTGGAGTCTGCCTTATAGAAGCCCCCAGGGACTTGGGAGCCCTGGCCCTGACTGAGCTGGGCTCCGGGTCTGGTGCCCGTGTCTGGGCCTGTGAGGTGGACACAGGGTGACTCTCTGAGGTGTGCGCAGTTTCAGCAGAAGCCCATGGCTGCGCAAAGGCAAATGCCCACTGATGTAAGCTTCTGTGTACCAGCCCCACAGGGAGAAAGTCATTCCCGCCGGCCATGCCCTTGATACCCTTCCCGAAAAAGCCAAGTGCGACCGTCACTGGGGTGGACTCTCTCCCGAATCTGTCAGCGCCAATTCCCATCACTGTCCAGCATCAGACACCACCGGCCAGAGCAGCCCCATCTCCGAAGGGGGAAGCCACACGCTCCTAATGACTCTCGTCCAACGACCAGGGAAGGCCACCGCGGGCCCGGCACGACCGCCTCCTTGTCTCCGCTGTGTGACCTTGGGCGAATCACCTAACCTTGCAGAGACCAGAACCCGAGACGCCAAAGAAGAGATGGGAAAAATCCCCACCGATCTAATCCTCCTCGATGTATCTCCCCGACTTCTAGCCACCTCCCTCGATTTTATTTCCCACTTCTTAGATGCTTCCCATTTCGTAAATTGCTAAGGGTAGGGCTCATACTTGCTCACTGAAGAGAATCACAGAATTAAAAAATAAAAACAAGGTCTACCGACGCAGGAAAGAATGCCTCCCAACCCCACCACGCCAGAGGCGGCCCTGTGGCACTTCGTTAGACCTCCTTCTCCAACCTCTCCCTAAAACATCTCTCGTGGCGGACAGCGAACTGTACAGAAGCAATTCTGTATCCTTTCTCTTCTTACTTATTAAGAAAATGCTTATGCCATTATAGGGCCAACAAAAATTCTTCATAAACATCATTTTTAATTCTTCATAAACTTCAAGTAGATGTGCCAACGTTTCTTCTGCTAAATAGGCTAAATATGGAATCCGCGCGTCTCCAGTGTCTCTGTTGCTAATGACCATTCGTGCTTTCGCCAAAAGCACACCATTCCTGGCCCTTGGAATTTGATTCCGACCACATCAAAAGACCAGCAGCCAAGGCAGTGCCAGGACTCAGGATGAACACTGCAAGAGACTCACAAATGAAGACGGTCCAATGAGAACCTTTTTCCCCACCGCATGCCCAAAGGCTAGAGATGTCCATCCCATTGTCCTGGATAGAGAACCATGCTCAGAGAGGTCAAGTGATTTGCCCTGGGCCACACAGCTGGTGAGCATTAACACTGAGCTGTGCGTCCTCATCTCCCTGATCCTGAAGCCCCAGCCACTCTCACGCTGGTGTGTTAATGGAGACCCTCGGGTGGGATGAAGGAGTTTGGCCACGCACCCCACTCGAGGATCGATTCCTGAGCCTTTCACCTGGCCAGATCCAGAATCTGGTTTCCCCTGATTAGGGTCCTTCAGCCAAGGTGGGTTCCACCTATGGATGGTGAACCCAATCCTTAATGTGCTTTTGGGGTCAGGACTGCAGTGATGGGCAGCCAACCTCCAGAATGGCAGAGTAAGGGTTTGCAAGGATCTGCTGCTCCATAAAAGCACTGGGAAGAACTCCAAAACCAACGTCTTCAAATTCTGGAAATTGGCTACAGGCTTGCAATAATCTAATAAGAGTTTATTCAAGAAAAAATGACGACGTTTCAGTAAGAAGGGAAAGCTTCATAGTGCTTTAACTTGTTCTCGTCACAGCTCCCTGTCCCTAGCTCCAGGGTAGTCTTAAAAACCAACAACGCAGCGATCATGACAGCTGTGAAGAACCACTTCCCAGCAGCCGCAGAAGGAGGAAGAGTAGGTTTGGAGGTCCCAAAAATACCCACACCCAGAGCACTGCCATTATTTGACCTGCCTGAAGAGTTCATTCGCATGGCTTGTCTTCATTTGACCCGACACAGAGCTTACTCAGTGAGAAACATATCCCCGGGGCATTTGTTGAAGACAATCAGAGGCAACTTTTTAACATTGCAGCTGCCTGAAGCAGCATTATCAGTTGGAGATACCAAGAAGCTGACCAAAACACTAAAAAGGAAAAACTGGGAAACAGGAGACTTTGAAAGGAATCTAGAAGGCTACATACAAGTGCAGGGCTGAGCACAGCACCAGGAAACACCTGAGATGTCCCTAATCATTAACTTCTGGGTGACCTTGATACTCTACGCAGCAGGAAGTGAAGGCTAAGAGCGAGTTGTAAAGAGCAGGGTGCTGTGTCCCCCCCAACACACACAGAGACTCCCTCAGCAAAGACTGGGAGAGTCACTGGCTCAAGCCATTTAAGTAAATCTCGGTCCAATAATTAGCTGACCCCTTAGTTCACCAGGCAGAGACTTCATGACCACATATGACAGAGAATATATATTTTACAGAATTCACCCAGGAAAATCACTAGGGACACAAACATCAGCAGCAACAACGTCGTCAACAACGTCAACAGCATGAAACCCTGGAGTGGGAGGGGAAACCTGATCCCTGGAGTTGCCAGGCTATATTGTTGTAAACATCAAGTTTTCAACAGAAAGTTCTAAGACACACAAAGACAGAGGAAAGTATGGCCCATCCATCCCTGGGGATAAAAAGCAGGTAATAGAAACTGTCCTGAGAAAGCCAGAGATTAGTAGGAACCCAAAACCAGCTGTTATAAATACGTTCAAAGAATAAAAGCAATCGCATCTAAAGAACTAAAGGAAAGCACGAGAATTATGTCACACTAAATAGTATTAGTAAAGAGAAAGGAAGTGTTTCTTTTACAAAATAGAAATTCTGGGGCTGAAAAGTACAATAACTGAAATTTTAAAAACCCACGACAGGGCTCAGCAGCAAATGAAAACTGGCAGAAGCAAGAGTCAGTGACCTTGAAGACGGGTTCATTGAAGTGACCCAATCTGAGGGACAGAAAGAAAAAAGAATTTTAAAAATAAGGGGAAGCCGGGATGGCTCAGTGGGTTAAGTGCTCACTTTGAGCGCCGGGGACCAAGGATCGAGTCCCGGCCCCAGCCGGTGCGGAACCATGTGCTGAACTGGGGAGTGCCCCCAGCTCAGTTCTCTCTCTGTCAAAAACAATAAAATAAATAATAAATAAATACATAAATAAGTAAATGGAGCCTCGGGGGCCTGTGAGGCTATAATCAAAGATCAACCTTTTATTTATTTCACTGGTGTTCTAGAAGGAGAGGAGAGAAAAAGGCAAAGAGTATTTCTAAAGAGAGCGTGGCCAAAAACTTCCAAAATTGATGAACACATTAATCTGACACATGGGGGATAAACGCAAAGGGGTCCGTGTTTAAAGGGTCTGGGATGTCAAGGTGAGTGTGTTCTGGAACGAGACAGAGGTGATGGTTGTGCTACACTGTGAGTGTGCTGAGTGCCCCTGCATTGTGCACTTTGTATACGCAGATGTATTTTATCTCCGTGATGGAGGAGACCACCCCAGCAATTCAGACGCAAGATGTTGGTGGCTGCAACGTCACCTGACCATGGACAGGGGGGCTCCTCCTCCCACCCCCTGTCACTCAGCACACAGATTCTGTCACTCAGCTGCTGACCGTAAACCTCCGGGGGCACCGTCCGTGAGCAGCGATCTCTCTCCCCGGAGCCCGGAGCCCGTGGGACGAACGAGTGAAAAGTGCCTCCGGTCTGTGGACAGGGAAGCACGCAGCCCCTGCCCCAAGCAGCCCACTGCCCGGCTCGCCTAGCCACTCAGGCCTGGGCTGGGGGTTCCCGCCGCCCCCACCCCACCCTGCGGCAGGTGAAGTCACCCACTTCTAAGGGGGAAGGGGCCCCAGGAGTGATTTCTGTCATTTGCTCCTGGGAGACGTCCTCAAGACTCATGAGAAGCTGAGCGGCTGTTGCCCTCCCCCCAGGAGCCTCCTCAGCCTCCCACACACCCCCCGACGGCTGGAGCTTCAAGGACAGAGGGGCCGAGCTCACGGCCCCTGAAGATGGACGAGCTCCGCTTAAACTGTCTCTTCTCGCTATAACTCAGCGGGTGGAAAAACGGCAGCATTTCCGAGTCCGCGCGGTCTGGGGAATTGGCTGGGTGGCGTGTCGGAAGTGTGTGTTTAATTATGCAAACGCCGCCGCCTGGAGCACCGAGGCCGTGGGATGAGCTGGGGCTGAGGGGTGGGGGTGGGGTGAGGGGTGCGGCAGGACTGGCAGCGAGTGAACACTGTGGATACAGAACAAGGGCGGATTTCCCAAAACACAAAGCCTCCGCCGCACGGGCCCAATTCTCCCCCACACACATCCCACATGCATGCTGTCCCTCACTGGGGTCCTGTTGGGGGCTCTTCTTCCCACCCCGGGGGCAGCCTTGGCCTGGCCAGTGGCCTTTCCACTCCGGCTCTCACGCCCACTCCCCATCCTTCCTCCTGCACCCGGCAGACAACGGGGCCCAGCTCCTCGGAGCTGCGTGGCCCTGGGCCGATCAGTTAACCTCTCTGCCCCCAATCAGCCATTACTCAGCACCGAGCATGTTCTAAGATCCGGGTACAGGGAGCACAAAGCAACACCACCTGGTAGGCAGCAAGCACTGCCTCTGAGGAGACAGGCAGGGGTGCGGCGGGTCAGGGAAGGGCCCCCTGTTCTCACCTCCCCAACGGCAGTGGGCGAGCCAGCCTGGCAGACGCCTGGGGGAAGTGCATCCTGGGCGGAGGGAACGGCGTGTGCAAAGGCCCTGTGCAGGTGCAGCCTCCGCAGGCGAGCAGGCGGCGTGCTCTGGGCATGCCTGACACCTGGGCTTGCAGGTGGCAGACGCAGAGTGTCCCTCTGAGCCCAAAGCCCCAGGGGCTGCAGCCCAGGCTCCGTCCCCACCTCTCTTTGGCTCGGAAGTCAGGTTCGGGGCTGGGGGGATGGGGCGGGGACTGGTGTTGCTGTGTCCCCCTGCCTGCAGCCTGCTCAGTGGCTCCTCAGTGTCGCTGGGACGAGGTGCAGGGCGCTGGCCTCCTGGGCCCTGCCCAGTGCCCGCCACGGCCCAGCTGCTCCGCATTCGCCGCTCGAAGCAGTGAATAGCGACAAAAGCCACCGGCCCCGTCAGCCTCTGACGGCGAACGGGTTTGCACGGGGCCAAGACCACTCCTGCAAAAGTACCGAATCACAGAGTTCACACCTACATGGCCGGCCGTAGGAACTGTTACAGACCTCACACCCATTTGGCTTCATCTCAGCCTAATAGAAAAAGGGCCTGAAGTGCTCTATTTCTTTGTGCCCTGTTTGCTTTGAACCCATTGGGGTCCCCTACCTGGACCCCCTGCCGGTAAGCCTCCTGCCAAGTGCTGGGGTGTGGCTGCGGGCGGAGGGTGGGGGGAGGGGTCGGGGCAGAGCCACCCCCCTCCCTGATCCCGCGGGGCCTGGCTTCCCTTGTCCACTTTATGCAAACACTTGTCCAGCAGATGCTCCAAACTCACAGCGGACGACACCAGGGAGATTCCTCCAGAATCCATAAATCACTCCACAAACACAAGGCTGTCTGAGCAGCTCGGGGAGAACCGTCTTCCATGCCGCCCGGAGGCCGGCGGGCTCACGCCTCCGCACAGGAGTCCGGCTGCGGGCTGCCCGAGGCCTCACCAACCCCACATCCCCAAACCCCAGCGCTTCAGAGCAGAAGCGATCGCTCAATCCCTCCCTTTCCTCAGGGGCAAGCGGAGGCCCAGAGTAGGCACGTGAGCACCCAAAGGCCACACAGCAGGTCCGTGCCCAGGCCCGGTCCCCTGTGTCCCCTCAGGAACAGAGCTTTCCTGTTGAACACACTTGGGGAGGGAGAAGGACGTGGCCTTCAGTAAGAAAAAGAAAACCCTAAACAAGGCCAGGTATAGGAATCGCCGAGGCGTATCTGGATTCTCGGCTCTTCCGGATGGCGTTTTTCATTTACTTGTAAATCAGGTGCCCCTCTGTCCTGCTGCCCAGCCCCCCTCGTCTGGGGACAGCTCTGCCTGATCAAACAGAGAGCCTCTGAGCAGGAAGCCAGCCTCAGAGCGTGTGCCCACGTGTGCAGACCCTCCCAGGCCCTGGGCGCACAGACAGACTCTCTCCCAGCAGCTCACAGGGCCCCCACCCTCAGCTCCAGACCCCCTGGCTTTTCCCCACACCACTAAGGTGACAGCAGTGGGGCAGCACGCCGGGCAGACACCTGGACTGTCCCTGGGTCACAGCTGAGGTGTCACCTCTTCCCACAGGCTTTCATTCCTGTCCCTGTGGGGTCCCCTCACACGGCACCTTGTTCCGATCACTCCAAGCACTCAGGGACACATGAGACCCAGAGAGACGAGCGCTAAAGGCCAAGCTGGTGGTTTAATCTCAGCCTGCAGTGGGGCTGGCGGGGCGGCCATGGTCTGTCTGTCTGCCGCCCTCTCCTGGGGCTCAGACAACACCGAGCATCGATGTGTGGAGCACCCATGGTGCCTGCTGCAAAGGGGTGGGTGTATGGAAGGACAGATGGATAAGGACAAACAGATGGGTGCACGGGTGCATTGGTGGGTGGATGCATGGATGTGTAGATGGATGCATGGATGCATGGATGTGTAGATGGATGCATGGATGCATGGGTGCATGGATGCATGGATGGATGCATGGATGCGTAGATGGATGCGTAGATGGATGCATGGATGTGTAGATGGATGCATGGATGTGTAGATGGATGCATGGATGCATGGATGGATGCATGGCTGCGTAGATGGATGCATGGATGCGTAGATGGATGCGTGGATGTGTAGATGGATGCATGGATGGATGGATGGATAGATGGGTAGATGGGTGGATGGGTGGATGGTGGGTGGGTGGATGGTGGGTGGGCGGATGGTGGGTGGATGTAGACAGGTCAGTGGGTGGGTGGGTAGGTGGGTGGGTGGGTGGATGGGTGGATGTAGACAGGTCAGTGGGTGGGTGGATGGTGGGTGGATGGTGAATGGGTGGGTGGATGGTGGGTGGATAGGTGGGTGGGTGGTGGGTGGGTAGGTGGGTGGGTGGATGTAGACAGGTCAGTGGGGAGATGGGTGGGCTCCTGGGCATACGGCAGAGCTGGGAATAAAATTCTGGCGAGTGAGGCTCCGAGTTCCCCGGCTTCCCCAAGCCTCCCCTCCTCCACTTGCCTTCTCTCAGACACCGCTCAGAAACAAGCTGATGGTGACAAGTGACAGGCTAGGCTGCAGACCCCTGTGGCCTCTGGCTGTCATGAAGGCTGACAGTCCATCTCGCAGCGACCTGCGCCCACCCCCCTGCCCCACCCCCCGCTGAGACCTCACTCTGTGTCCAGGAGAAGAGAGGCAGGACTCGCCACCTCTTGTAATCACAAGGAGCAAACAAAACAAAACGCTCCTTCCCGGCTCGTTCCCAAAATAGCCTCTCTCGCCACCCAGACATGCTGGCTGCCTGGCTGGCTCCCCCTCATTCAAACCTGACGAGGCAGATTTTCTCGAGCCCGGGGCCTGGGGTGGGAAGGGAAGGGGCAGGAAAGGCTGACTCCCACCGGGTCCAGGACGGAAGAAGGGGTGAGGGCGGGGACGCAGGGCACAGAGCGGGGCCAGGGCCTGAGCTGGGGGCTTCACGGTCATCCCATCTCAACTCTGTCCCCACTTCTCATGCGAGTAAACTGAGACCCAGAGAGGCGAAGTCACCGCTCAGGCCACACGAGCAGAGGAAGCAGGCGCGGGAGGGCCAGCGGTGAGCCGTGGGGAAGGCTTCCTGGGGGAGACGGCAGGGCTCGCGGGAGGGTTCCTGCCCACAGCACGTGTCCGGCGGCAGCACCGCCGTGAGGCCGAGGGGAAGTGCCCGGAGCCCTCAGCTGCATGATGGGAAGGAGGGAGCTCAGGCAGGCTGGAACCGGCCAAACAGCCAGGGGCCAGAAGGGCAGCCCCTAACGGGCACTGAGCCCCAAGGCTCCCGGGACACTGGGTGACCTGAGGCCCCTCTGTGCCCGCCTTCTCATGGGCACAGCCAGGAAGGTTTGAATGAGTCCGGGAGGCAGGCGGGGCAGGCGGATGTGCCCCGGCACAGATGAATGAGCCCTACCTGGTGACAGGCAGCTGTCAGCTTGTCCCCGATGCCCGCCCAGCCTCAGGGGCACAGGCAGAAGAGCCCAGCAGAGCAGCCTACACGGGGAGCGCGAGGGGGCTCGCCCAGCCCACACGCCCCTGAACTCCTGCCGCCCGGCTGCAGCAAGCGCCTTCTCACCTCTGGGCCACACTGTTCCCCGTACCCACACCGCCCTTCCCCGTTCCCCTGGGCGCAACTACCTGGCTGTCCCCCATCTCAGGAAGACCGGCCACAACTGCTCTCCCACAGGGGCTCCCAGCCCAGGGGAGCAGGTAGGTGGGCAGGCAGTGGGGTGCACTGAGCCTCGTCGGGGGGGGCCCCTCCTCCCAGAAGCCTGCCACTCCCACCCCCTGCCACCACCTCCCTACAAACAATTACTTTCCCCTTTAGGCCGAATTTGGGCAGGGCTCCAACCCACACAAGGCTCCATCCGCTGCCCCAGCTACGTGCTAAACTAGCACGGTGGTCTCCCAGACCTGCCTCCTCTCCCGGTTTCCACGCCCCAGCCTGGTGCAGGCCCCCACCACGGCTCCCCCATCCCTGACCCTGCGGCCACAACACCCAGTGGTCAGAGCCGTGTCTGACACAAGGCAGCCCTAACTCTGCACTGTCCCTCATCACGTCCCAGGCTCAGCTCCAACGCTCGGCCTGCCATCCAGGTCCCACCGACCTGGGGGTTGTCCGAGGTGCTGAGACCCCTCTGGGGGCTGTCCAGGGTGCTGAGATCCCTCAGGGCGCTTCCCAGGTGCTGAGACCCCTCTGGGGGCTGTCCAGGGTGCTGAGATCCCTCAGGGTGCTGTCCCAGGTGCTGAGACCCCTCTGGGACACTGTCTGAGATGTTGGGACCCCTCCAGGGGCTGTCCAATGTGCTGAGACCCCTCGTGGGGGGGGGCTGTCGGAGGTGCTGACCCCACCCTTTTCTGGGTGCTGTCCGAGGTGCTGAGACCCCCAAGTACAAGGCATTTTTATGGAGGAAGTGGTCCCAGAAAGCTCCCCAAGTGGGATGAGATTAGAAGTGACCAAGAGCAAACTGTAAATGTCGGGGGAGGACACGTTATCCAGGGAGCCACTCCCGGTGGGAGCAACAGCAGGTGCCAAGCCGCTGAGGCTTGGAGACCCCATGAGTGTCCAATGAGCTCACGCGCAAGGAAGTGCTTGTGACCCAAGGCGCCCCACATGGATGGGGGCCCTGACTGTCCCAGGGGACGGGCCCGAGGTTCCCCTGCTAGGCCTGGAGCCCCACGTCCAGCACCCCAGGTCTTCTTCGGGAATGAGGCCTGGACCCCACCGCCCCCAGGGGGCACCCAAGAGCCACCGCCTGGAGGCCCCCAGGGAGCCCCACCCCACCCTGCTTCCCCATCACCTTGCTGCCTCTGGAGAGGGTGAGGTGGAGGCCTCAGTGGGGGCGACAAGGTGCTCAGGACTGGTCGGTGCTGCCCAGAGCCAACGGCCTGTCCTCCCCCAGGGCCTGCCCACACCCAGGGCCCTGTCTCCACTCCCTGGGGGCCTGGCTCACGGCCTCCTAGGCCCAACCTCCTTCCCCACCTTCCTGCAGGAGGCTGGTCCCCCCTCCTGGTCTGAGCAGGGCCCTCACCCGAACCCACGACGGCTTCCCTCCTGGCACCATGACCAGACGTGTGATAAGGACCCAGCCAGGTGACATGAGCTCAGTCCCTGTCCCCTTCCCAGCAATGACCCCAATCACTCAGCTGGGTGCCTCTTGTATCTCCTCCCTGCACGACCTGCAGGAGCCTCGGGTGGCAGTGCAGGTGACAGAGGGGGACCCTGATGTCCCCCTTGCCCTTCCGCCTGCCCAGGGGCTGCTGGGAAGGAAGACCCAGCTCCCACCCTCAGAGGCAGGAGGTCAGAGGCCAGCACCTGAAACAGGAGAACCTGCCCGTGGGGCACACGTACCCCCACTGCAGAGAGAGGAGGGAGGCGCTGGCCCGGGGTCACGTACACAAATGCCAGGTCAGCCACCAGCTCAGCAGCCCCGGGGGAGGGAACCCTGCACCCCACCAGCCAGCTGACACGGCCCCACCTTCGCAGCCCTAAAAGCCTCTTTATGAAGCGGGAATGGGAGGGGGCTGTGGAAGCAGTTTGTGACACAATGGCTGTCCTTCCAGGAATGTGTCCTGAGGGGAAAACCGGACCAGTGCACAGAGGAATGTGCACAGGATGGTCGTCACCGCATTCCTTACGCACGTAGAGGCCTGAACGAAGCTGAGCCTCCCCAGCAAACACCGGTTATTTATGGCTCGTTAAGATTCCATCACTCGGGCGGGTCATCAAAGCACACGACGGACCTACTGCGTCCTGTTGATGCCCACGAGCGCAGGTCCCGGACACGTTCAAAGGCAAACGCCAAAGTGCCAGGGCAGCAATGGTAGTGCAGAGCTGGCTGTACACACACAAGGAGTGTAAGAACAAGGCACAGGTGCCAGCCCTGTGTGTGTTTGAAAAGAAACGTGCGGACCGGCAGCGGTTGGAGGCGAAGAACTGTGGGTTGTGGAGGGTAGGAGGTTGGGACATCTTTTTTCTTTACCTGCAGGTTCCAACGTTCCGTACGACGGTTATGCATTATCGGCCTGGTTAACGTGCTCTGTCTTCTAACGTTAGAAAACGCCGCAGTGAGTCAAATGCATGCAACCGGACCTCCCACCTCGAGTCTCCCCCAGCTCTGGGATTTGATGACAGCCTGGAGGCATCCCCATCATGGAGCCAGCTAGTGACAACGACCTGCAGCCACATGGGCGTCACCCTGGTGCTAGGAGCCCCAAGAAGCAGGTGCCTCGGTGGCCCTGCCTGGCCTCACACCCTGCTCATCCCATGGGCCTTCCTCTTGCTGCACCACGTCTGTTCCAATAGCCACGTCAGAGCGAGAAGGAAGGTTACGGTACAAGTACCAGCCGGCGTGTACGGGCTCAGACATGAGGTGGCCAAGCCAGCCCATCTGCACAGGAGGCCCTGGCTCCTGGCTGCCTGACCCCAAAGATGGGCCCCCTGCGGTCAGTGCTCCCCTCTCTCCCTTTCATTTAATTCCCAGGAGCCTGGGGTGGCTCCGTCATCTGTCCCACAGTGCAGGACCCCACCCACGGATGTCACCCAGGTGTTCAGAGGCAGAGGCTGGGGCGGCCAGTGCTCACCAGGCCCCTGTCACCTGTTACTAATTGCTCTGCGATGTTCTGGGCAAGGCCACAGCCAGACACCAGGCCAGCCAGGCCCCTCCGGCTCCGCGAAATCTGCTGACTTGGGCAAAGTAGAAAAACCAACAGCCGACACCAGGCAATATTAAACACCACGCTACAAGACGGTCTCAAAATAGATCCCGACACGCGATTCCCATGGCAACGGCCCCTCGTCTGAGGGCCGCCTCGCTGGGAGCGGGGTGGGCCCAGGTTGCTGGGACTCGCCCCCTGCCCCTGTCCCCTGCCCCAGGGACAGAGAGGGCCCTGGTCACCTTGCCAGCCCCGTGCCTTCTCTGAGAAAAGGGATGCGGGCTGGGGGCCCGGCATCAGCGACACCCTAGAACGTGTGGGCTGGGAAGGTCACCCGTAGCCATGACCCGGATGGAGACAGGGAGGCTCAGCCGTGCCCGTCAGGACAGTAGGTTAAGCCCCCTTGGCAGGTTGCCCAAAGGCCACTCCCAAGACCGACCTTCCCCCCCTGCCGTAGCTCGAACAGGGATGCAAACTTGGGGTCCAACAGACAGAACAGGATCCATCGCAGCACCAAGCGGCACCCACACCCCAACCACGGCCCCTGTGGCCAAGGCTGGGACCCCCTCCTGGGCCTCCTGGGCATACAGCTAGACTACATTTCCCAGACTCCTTGGTAGTTGGCCAGGATCATGTGACTGTGCCGGCCAACAGAACGCGGGCAGAAGCGAGACACCCCACTCCCAGGCCCTTCCCATGAAGAACGGGCACCCGTAGTTTTGCCTGATGAATACACCAGCATAGCTCAGAACGGGGGCACCCGGAAAATGACAAGTGTACCCCCAAAGGGCCTAGGCTTAGCTTGCACGCGATTCTCCAAGAGCAAGCGGTTACTAGTGTTCGCCACGCGCCAGGCACCGTCCTACGCTGTTCCCAAGGACGCGCTCACGTTACCCCTCACAAAACTGACCCCTGAAGTCCGGGGCCCTCTGGGGCCACGCGCCGTGTTCACCCCGAGCTCGGAGCCTCCAGCGCGGGACCTCTGCTCTCACTGCCAGCCTCCGGGGTCCCCCCGCCGGCGGCCCCCCGGTTGAGCAGCACGGCCAGTTCTGAGCTGCACACGCCTGCTGGCCTCCGCCCCACGTGGCCAGCGCGAGGGCGGCCCCTGGAGCCTGGTGGCCGATCAGCTCTGGATCCAAGGTCCTGTCTCAGAGGCAGCCATGAAAGGCCTCTCCCAGGCCGTCACGGGCAAGAAAGCCGAGCCCTCCTCACGGGGACCCCCACGCGGGGACCCCTGCAGAGGCTCAGGCCGTTGCGGGCCTGTTTCGCACACAGCCCACTGCAGGGGCACCAGCATTATTCAGGGGCTGCCGCTACGTAACCCCATCTTCCTCAGGTGCGTGGAACAGCCATGGGCCCGCACGGACACATCAGGGGTGGTCACGTGACCTCGATCTGGCCAGGGGGCGCCAGGTGTGGTCCCAGGGGAGCAACTACGTCCCTGCCACGCAGCTGCCGCCCCCGCGCACACCTGTCCTTGCAGGGACCCCTCTTCCCGCCTCGAAGGCAGGATGAAGAAAGGCCCAGAAGAGCCACAGACGGGGGGTCTGGGCCGGCCCAGCCGGCTGACACCCCACAATTCCTGTTCCGAACCGCTGAAGCCGTCGTGGGCAGGCTTCTCATACGAGAAGTGCACGCAATACAGTCCTTCCTGACGCGAGTGACAATCATCGGCCCAGGACCTCAGGGTGCGCACGGCCCCGGATAACATGGAGGGGCCGCTGAGCAGGACCAGCCGAAGTCACCGAGAGCCTCCCCGCGGCCAGAACGTTCTCAGTCAGAACCAGAAGTCCCGTCGTGCAGATGAGAAAGCTGACCAGAGAGGTTAAGGGGCTCACCTGGGGCCACACAGCCTGTGAGGGCAAACGTCGGGATTCAAACCCTGGTCTTCAGAGGAGCCCAGCTCCCTCCGTCACAGAAGGGGTGGCAGCAGGGGAGGCAGCCCACCCCGGGGGGCAGAGCAGGACTCCCAGCAGTTCTGCTCGCCCACGAGCAAGGCTTTACTAAGTCCTCCCTGCGTTCCAAGCGCCGTGAGGACAGGGGGCCCAGGAAGAAGCACAAAGGCTGCGCCCCCAGCCCCCCACCGCCTGAGCTCTGGCCCCAGCAGCCGCATTTCACCTGCGCCCCGCCTGCCCGCCACATCCCAAGTGTTACCACTTAGTGAACCAAAGAGCGTCTTGGGTGAGGCGGCCCGAGGGCCACACTCGGTGCCCTCCCAGGGAGCACTGCCCGGGGCTCCTGCACCCCTGGTCCCGTTCCATGCCTGTGGGGACGTGGGGAGCCGTGCCCAAGGCCAGCAAGTGCTGGCAGCCTCCCTGCTGGCTGGTGCAGCCTCTGCCCCGAGCGAGCCAAGCGGCTTGGCCTTGGCCAGTGGCAGCCGACGCGGGGGGACCGGAAGTTCCAGGGCCTGGTCCTCGGGGGTGGCCCAGGGGGCAGAGAGGGCCCAGCTCCAGGAAGGAGCCTTCGCCCGGCCATGGAGGCTGCTCCTCGGCCTCCCCCGGACCTCCCACTCACGTCCCCCAGGACCCAAAGTGGGGGCACTGTCCTGGGGATGCAGGTGGAGACCCCTCCCCGGGACCAGAGCCTCAGGTCCGCCTCTCTCCTTCCCCACGGCCACTGGGGCCCCGACAAAGCACTCACCGGGTGACGGGTGAAGCCGGGCCCGGCCGTCCAAGTCCACCTGCAGCTCAGCTGTGCACCTGGCGTGGGCCCCGCACCGCGGCACCGTGGGGGTTACTTAGCTGAGTGCCTGTGAAGTCTCGAGCGGGCGTGAGGCTCACCACCTGTAGTCTCTCTCCGAACTCACGCCCAGCCCCCTGAGCTGATAACGCTGACCATCCCCACTCTGTAGCTGAGATCAACGGGGGCACAGAGAGGTCAAGGAACGTGTCTGGGGCCACACAGGCATGAACGGCTGGGCCAGGACTGGAATCCAGTCAGCCGAATTCTCTCATTCCAGAGCTGTGCCGCGTCCTCCCACTCTTCCGAGGTCCTGCCCCCGACCCTGCCCCCGCCAGCCCAGGGCTCTCTCTGCAGCCGTACCTCCTGCCTGCTCCTGCCACACGGGCATGGCACGGGCTCGGCTGTGCCCCCATCCGGGCAAGTAGCTCCCCGCAATGTCTCAGCTTAAGTGGCACTTCCTCAGGGCCACCCCACCCCCCGACCACCCAGGTGGAATTCAGTCCCCATCACGTGCTCTCAGAGTCCCCACCTCTTGCCCTTCACAGCACGGCTCACAGCTTACAGCTTCAGACTGCGTCTTGTTAACAACTGTGGCCCCAGACGCGCCTATGTGGCTTTCGTGTCCTCCGTATACCCCTGGGGAGCCAGCAGCCCACGGTCACTATCCCGTCACCCACGATCGATTCACGGTGTAGCAAGGAGTCCGGTACCAGGCCAAGCATCTGCTTCCATCCTCGCAAAACCGCCAGGAAGCAGCCCCGGTCGTACCCATTTTACATCCGGGAACGCTGAGCCACGGCGGCTCTAACCGCTGGGCCGTGCTCCCCTCTCTGAGAGCCAATGGCCGGCAAAGACGCCGGCAGAGGTGGGAGGCAGGAGGCGGGGGCCACGCGGAAGGAACCCGCGCTCGTGTGCAGGAAGCTGCCCGGAGGGCAGACTCGTGTGGGGCGGGCGGCACGGCTGAGACGTCTGGACTTGAGCCCACGTGGGTTCGGGAGCTGGGACCAGGGCCGGGGGCTTCAGAGAGCTCCACAGAGACGCGGATGTCAGCCACGGCGGGAAGGAACGAGAGTCCGGAAGCTTCCACGGGGCGGTGGTGGGGGGTGAATCCGACGGCGTGGTGGGACGCTGGCACCCCAACCCCCCTTAGGGAGGTCAATGCTGCTGACAACAGCTCCTTAACCGGCTGGCAGCTCAGAAATGGGGGCCACCTGGAAAAGGGGGCCCGGCGCGGGGCCGTCACACGGAAGCTCCCGGCAGCCCCGTGGGAACCAGGCCAGGTTCTGCAGGTGCCCTGGGATTCGGAAGGAAAACAGCAAAATCGGCCGCTGAGAGCGAGCTGGGAGGATAGGGGGTGCAGCAGGGGGGGAACCCCGACTCCCACGGAAAGCAGGACTGCCCTCCCGGCGGACTACCCACCACTTCTTGCAAACACCTGCTGTTCTGACTTGTGGGCTGTTTGTTGTTCAAGGATTTGCTTTTTTGAAAGACCTGGGGAATATTCGAGAACAATTAAATATAGCGCTGGTCGTGGAAGCGGTGCCATTTACAGACAGACGTTCTCCGAGGGCCTGCGCGGGGCCCGATGCCGGCGGGTGGATGGCGGGTGGACGTCTCAGCCAAGTCCGGGGAAGAAGGTGGTCCCTGCCCAGAGGTCGCGGGGCCGGGGCGGGGCCGGGCTGGGTGGCCGCTGGGCATGACACAGGGCGACAGGTGCTGAGCTGCAGGGACAGGCAGGAGGGGCCTCACGGGGCCTGAGCGGGCTCCCCCAAGGAGGGCTCCCCAGCGGTCACCTGTCCGAACCTGCTGGGTGCCCGGCGCGGAGCGGGGTGGGGCTGAGGGCCAGGTCAGGGCTCAGCAGTGCCCGTGGCCACAGGCCGCTGGGCCCGGCGGTGGCTTTGGAGCCGGAGAGCAACTCGATCGGCTTCGACGGCCCGCACGGCCCAGGCCTCGTGCGCCTCGGGGAGGCCCGCGTTGGGAGGGGACGGAGCGGGCAGCGATGCGCAATGCCCCGTGGCCCCCCGCCAGCCCTTTACAAACAAACGCTTAGGTCATCCCCACAGGAAGCCAAATGAGAGAGGCCTCCTCTGCGTGCCCAGAAAGGACCGAGGCTGAGATGGAAAACAAAACACGAAGGAAAAACACCCAGAGCAAGCCCAGCACCGACGGGTCCCTGGGGCGAAGGTGGGCGAGGACTGGCGCCCAGGGCACAGGGCCCGGGTACCGCCAGGTCCCCTCTACAGTAGTGACAGCAAGGTCCCGGCTGACAGCCGGTGCCCACCTGCAAGGAAGGAGACACACCAAGTACCAGCGGCCTCCGCGCAAGGGCCATGCGGGCCCCGGGGGAAACGCGTAAGGGCATGAGGCCGCCCGGCGGCAGCCCCGGGCTATGCCCGGCGGGAGGGGTGCGGAGCCCATGCCTGGACACCCGGTGTGAGGAGAAAGCGGCCAGAGCGAGGGTCTCCCACAAGGGACCGTGGGGCCAGCCCGAGATGCCAAACGAAGCAGCCGGAGGCCTGCGTCTTCAGCAGCGGACCCGGGGTTTCCACGCCGGCCACTGGGAGCCCACTTCGTCCATGGAATCACTTCCCACGTGGGAGGCGAAGCCCAGACTGGGGTTGGAGCGGATCATGTGGTACCAGGTCCCTGCCCAGGACGTGTGGGACCTGACCGTGGCCCGGGCCTCAGAGGGCCATTCCTTGTCACAGTGTGTGTACGAGCAAACTGCAGAGCCGCTCAACAGACGGCCAGGAGGGCCCTCAGACCCTGGGCGTCCCGGCTCCCTGTCCCCTAGGCTTGGAGGCCGGTGTGACACAGGGACTACAGCCACACACCCCCTTCTGTCATCTTCCAGCCATGGATCTAAGTGCCCATGTGACCCACCCCTTGAGGTAGAAGCAGAAGTTGCTGGGGGCGGAGCTTGAAGGAAAGTCTGTTCAGAGAGCAATGTCAGGGGCCTCACCCTTCTGACCTTGGCCCCCGCCCTCCAGCCTAGAACAGAGATGCGACAGACACAAGTCCAAATGCCAACGCACGGAGGAAGACGGAGCTGGGAAGCGGAGTCCAGATGGCTCTGGACATCGCACCCCAAGACCAGTACTGTCACCCCCTGGACAATCCAGCCAGTCCAGCCGTCCCCTGGGAACTCCACGTCCCCCAGGTGCCTGCGGGTCCCTATACCTCAGCGTGGGCCCATCGGTGTTCCTGACCCAAACCCCCTCTCAGTGAGCTCTCAAACAGTGTTCAACACGCCTAATAATAGGAGCTGTCACGTTTACACCTGTCTTCTTCTTGTCCTTTCTCCTAAGAAGCTCCAAGCCAATCTGAACTTCATCTCAGCCATCAGGGAGGTTAACATACATGAATCACACACACACACACCCGATTTGGGGAGCTGGCTTTATGCCTTATTTTTATGCCTTTTGTTGTAAGCCATGTCAAAATCTTCCCGTTAGAGAAAAAGTAAAAATAAGCTAAAAAAAAAAAAAGAAGGATGTGTACATGACAAATGCTAATAAAAGAAAGGAGGCACAGAAATAACATCAGCCAAAAACAGAACTCAAGGCAGAAAGTATCAAACACAACAAACAAGTGATTTTTTTTTTATCCACCAAGAGGAACTAACACACAAGAACCTCTATGCCTCGGACCACACAGCTCCAACATAAAACTCCAACTGTCAGGAACACAAGGAGGAACTGGCACTAACGGGTCTCCCTCAGAAACTAAGTAGACATCATAATAATAATATTAATCACAATCATCAGATCGCTATACAGCAAGGGTGCAAGCTGGAAGAGAGACAGGCAGTGACCTGAGTGAGGTTACCTGATGGAATAATGGTGGCGACTGTGGTCAACGGAACCACGAATGCACTCTATCAAAGGCGTGAAAGTTAAATGGGGATCATTGAAAACACTGTGGTTACCCCAACATGTTTGCAGCACTAGTTTTTAGCCCTTGAGAAGGATTTAAGTAACCTAATAGCCAAAAGTTTGATTTAATAGATTTATGCAGGGGAAGCCGGGATGGCTCAGCGGGTTAAGCGCTCGCTTTACAGCCCCGGGGTCTGAGGATCGAATCCCGGCCTGGGCCCGTGAGGACCCATATGCTGAGCTGGGATGTGGCTTCCCATGGGGGAGGCCCCTGACCAGTTCCCACCTGTGTGACCCCCGCCCACCTGTGTGGAACGAAACCATGTTGAAAGCTGATGACGTGCAACTATGGAGACTGCTCTGGGCCCTCGCCCTTCTCTCTGTCTCTCTCTCTCTCCATCAAAAACAATAAAATAAATCTTTAAAAAAATAGATTTATGTAGAACTTTATGCACAACAAAGACAAACATGTTTTCCATATGTCTGTGGAACTCTACAAAAAGTAATCACTGAGCTACAAAAAGAGAGTCCATTAAATTTTGAAATATAGAAATTACACGTTAGAAATGTACCTACAGATAGGGAACACTCAATAAACGTTAGCTGTTTTAAATGTTTGAAATGTAATCGCTAACGTAATCTTCTCAACAACTCTGAGAGATATTCCTGTTGTTATTAATATCACTATGTGATTGTTATTACTGTTATTATCCCTATTTTATAGACGTCAAAAGCCAGGGCACAGAGAAGTTGCGTTACATGCCCTGGGCCACACAGTAAATGGCAGGACTAAATAATATCCAGGCAGTCAGGAACCAAAGCTTAGGTTCCTTATCACAATGTGTGTGTGTGTACGTGTGCATGTGCACATGTATTATTGCACAATTTTAAACCACACACCTCAAATAATTCTTGCATTAAAAAAAACAGTAACTCACTTGTCAGTTATTTACAAATAAGTGATAATGAGAGACCTATGGCTTTGCAGCCACAGTGGCGCTCAGAGGAATATGTGCAGCCTTTAGTAGAATGTATTTATTAAATAACACGATGCCGAGTCACTGTGCATGAAAGTACGAAAAGAAAAATAACCCTAAAGAACGTAACGTATTTAATACATACAAAAGCAAAATCAATACGATAGATAACTAATGTCATCAAACCAAGAGCGCGCATTCTTTTAAAAGATCGACACACGTTGGGAACTAATTCCAAATATTTTCAAGCAACGTCAGCGCCAAGAAACACTTGTGAGGGGCACCAGCCTGCATGGTGCCCAACGTTCTGTTCTGTTCCACAGGGCAACCTGCTGGCACCTCCCGGATGTGGAGCCAAGGGCTGTGGACCCCGGGGCTGCAAAGTGAGCACTTAACCCACTTCCCTGACCTTGTCTTTTGTTTCCTCTTCTTCCTGCCCAGAAGGATGCTGGGAGTGATGCTGGAGACAGGGCAGCCACCTTGAAGCCATGAGGCCCCAGTCTCAAGACGAAAGCCAAGCTAGGAGGGCTGAGCAGAAAGACAGAAGGAGCCTGGGTCTCTGAAGGCTTTGTGGAGCCACCTGTCAGCGCGGCTGCCTGCCCCAGAAGCCTTCCCCGAAGAAGATAAGCCTGCTGTTTAGTTAAGTCACTGCTCATTGGGTTCTCTGCTACAGACAAGCAACTGAACACCATCCCTAACAGATTCATTCTGATAAAACGATTAAAAAAAAAAATCAGTAGGCCCATTTGGGGAATGACGAGAATGTGAACAGGGAAAGCTGATGCTGTTCTTAAAGATTTATTTTTTATCATTTTTGACAGAGACAGAGAGACAGAGAGAGACAGAGAGAAGGGGGAGGGCCCAGAGCAGTCTCCATAGTTGCACATCATCAGTTCTCGACATGGTTTGTTCCACACAGGTGGGTGGGGGCCGTGCAGGGCAGGAACTGGGCTGGGGGCCTCCTGCATGGAAAGCTCACCCCCTCGAGCTGGGGGCTGAACCAGGGGGCCGAGAACCAAACTGGGAGCCTCCCACATGGGAAGCACACCCCAGTTCAGCATATGGGTCCACAGAGGCCGGGGCCGGGATTCGATCCTCAGACCCCGGGGCTGTAAGACAACAGCTTAACCCGCTGAGCCATCCCGGCTTCCCCTAATGCTGTTTTTTTAGGTGACCCCGGGACCACCCAAGAGCCATGGGCACTTCTGTCTCCGCTTCAGAAGACGTCTTCCATCACTGCCCACCACCCGCCCTTCCCAGTAACGTGAGAGCTATTCTGCAAACCAGCACACACTGGCGTCTACTTCCTTGGGGTGTGGATCCCTCTGGCTTGAACACTGTCCCAAATGGATGTTAGACCTGCTTTGCCAGCTGCTGCTGGTCCCCAGCATTTGAGGTGCCTCGGAGCGGTTGTCACCACCCCAGAAATAGCATGCACGCTGGCAGACCCCTCATTACGACCATACTCGGCAAGAACACCTCCCCACACCCTGCAGCCTCCCGGGCCGGGCCCTTGCCTGGGGCCCAGACAAGACTCAGGGCTCAAAGCGCAGCCGAGGGTCAGCCCTGCATCACCAGAACTCACTTCCCTCACGGAGTCCAAAAGACACGAGGGCGGAGGGCACGTGGCTGCCTTCCGATGTCAGCCAGCCTCCGCCATGCACAGCGACCATGGCTCAAAGGTGTGGGAGAGGCAAGGCAAGGGACAGGTGTGCACACACAATTCCGGGGCCCAGGGACACGCCGCACAGCCAGGGCCACCCCAGGGCTGCAGCCACCACCTCTGTGTGCACAGCCCCGCTTCCCCCAGTGCCTGCCAATCCCCCCAGGATCTACCCCTCAACCCCAGCAGGCCTCCTGTGCCCCTAAAACTCACAGCACCCCAGCTGTGTGCCCACCCTCCACACCTCCCATAAACGACCCACAGGACCCAGACGCCACTGCCGCGTGCTTCACGCACTCCTGACGTTCCTGGTCAGTCCCTGAGTCTAGTGTCTCCGGCCTGACACACCATCGGGCAGTCAATCAACAAACGCCTTCGGGGGCCCAGTGCCTGCTGGGTGCTGGGGGCCTTGCGATGACAGGCCTGGCCCCTGACCTCAGGCAGCTTCATGGGAGCAGACCCAGCACCGCCCAGACACCCCGTCACCTGCTGACCAGTGAGTGCTCAGCCTGGGGACTCGGGTGCCTCCTGGGGAGGCTGCGGCCTGAACACAGAACCGGGGTGCTGTGCACGAGGCGCCCCAGGACTGCGAGGCGTGGTGGCTGGGAGCAGGGAGCAAGTCCTCTGTGCACGGAGGTGACAGGCGGCTGCAGGAAGAGGAAGCAGGTGTGACCGGTGACCCGGCCAGACCCACACGGTGGGCACTGGAGGAGCAAACAGCTGCGGCCGGAGGACCCGGCTCTGGCCTGAGATGGGATGGGGGCCCCGGGGGGCGGGGGGCGTGGCAGGGGGAGAGGGGGGCGGGGCTCAGGTAGGGGCGGCAGAGTGGAAGGGAGCCCTGGGAAGTCAGACTTCCCCGACAGGGCCAGGCTGGGGGATCTAACACCGGGCCTCCGGCCCCGTGGCCCCGAAAGCCCCAGCCTGGCACCCCCATGGCATCCTGCTCCCGTAGGTGGCGGGCACGGTTCCGTCTCTGAGGGTGCTCCCGGGTGCAGAGGGGGCACCACGCAGCCCCTCGCAGGGGCACTGGAGGGGGCTGTGGGTAGTGAGCTGCAGGGCGAGTGCTGTCCTCGTAGCAGGGGTGGGGAGCAGGGCTGGGAAGCTGCAAATGACAACTTTGCAACGTTGCCGAGGGCCGACGGACGGAGCGGAGCGCCAGCGGCATCCACCCACCCAGGGTCGTCGCGACAGCAAAAGGCCGGCCACCCCGTTAACTACGAGAAGACCCCCTACACACACACATGGGGCCGCCAGGTGAGGACTCAGCGTGCCTCCAAACACGCACTGCTTCACCCCGTGTGAGGACTGAGCCCCCTGTCACCACAGGCGTCCAAGGAGGCAGGCTCAGGGCCGCTGGCGCCCGCTGTGTCTCGACCTGGATGCTGGTTCCGGGGCCCCGGCTTGCTCGCGAGGACCGTTAGGCAGCACTTTGCTGTGCACACACGACCGTTCATCCAGCCCCCTGCGCGGAGGACGGCGTGGGCGCTGCGTGGAGGGCCGGCAAGCACGTGGGGAGTGAAGGGTGGAGGTGTGAACACAGCAGCGTGGGGCACAGGTGTGCACGGAGCCCCGGCTCACCTCCCACCCCGGCTCTGACCTCCCGGGCTCAGCCGCTGAGCACGGCCCGGCCCGGCAGGAGCAGGTAGAGGCAGGAGGCACTTGGACTCTGGGCCTCGTCTGCGACCCGCCCCGGGGCACCCAGCGAGGTGTCTCCGTGGGCTCCATAAGCCCCGTATGTCACCCAGAGTCAGACGGAGCCCCTGTCTGCCTCCCTTCTCTGGCTCCACCTCGACATCTATAAACAGGCGTGCTTACGGGGCGGGGGCCCCCTGCAGCCAGGTCCCGGCAGGGGACTGCGAGGAGGATCTGTCCCCAGCAGCGCGAGCCCCCGGCTCACTGCCAGCAGCCACACGGCAAGGTCACAGGGAACCCACCGCTGCTGCTGGGCAGGTTTCCCACGCGGTGGAGTTACAGGGAGAGGCGGAAAGGCAGACGGAATATTCCGGGACGACACCACGCCGGAGGCTGTGGGGCGGAGACCCTGAAGCCGGCACGGCGGAGCTCAAGGCCCTCTGCCTCAGTTTCCTCGTCTGTACCGTGGGGCAGGTCCCCTGCAGCCTGGCGCGTGTGCAGAAGCCCGGAGCTCTCCCCGGCCCAGCGCGCCCGGTGCTCCGGGACCTGCCTCCATTCCGCGGCCCTGCACCGGACACCTGTGCAGGACAGGAGATGCCGGGAGAGGAAACCGGCTCGGCCTGGGCCGGAAGGCAGGGTATGGACCCCGCTGGCAGCACGGGACGCCCCGGCCACTTCCTGGAGGGGCGAGGACCCTTGAGGCGGGTTCAGGGGCCAGCCCCGGTCACCCGCGGTCTGAGGGAGGGACGGGAGGGGTTAACTGGGCTTAGCTGTCCCTGCCCTTCACGCTGGACTGCAACCAACTGCTTGGGTTTCCAGCTCCCCTCCTGCCTCAAGGCCAGGCCTTATCTTGTCATCTAGACTGTCCCCAGAGCCTGAGAGGCAGGCCAGACGAGGCAGGGGCAGGCGCGCAGCCGCGAGAGCGCACGCCGCGTATGGAAAACTACACCCAAGGGCCCTGGAGGAAAAGGAAACGCTCTCCTCTCCGCGCAGACCCTGCTCGGGGTTCTGCGGACGAGCGAGGCCAGGGACGCGACCTGGGGCATCCCGGGCCCAAGCAGCTGGTCTGGTCGTGGAAACCAGGGGAGCCCCTAAACTTTTCCTCAGAGTGCGGCCCGCCCCCCAGGCACCAGACCCCGGCTGCGAAGGCCGTCGCCTCGATTCCCGCAGCGGCCCCTGGCTCCCGATGTGCCCAATGGGCCTGAGGACACGCTGCCCCAGACGCAAGCCTGCCCGCCCCCCCCCGCCCCCCGCAAACTGCGGCAAAAACAAGAAAGCCCACGTCTCCTCCTCTCCTTCCCTGCCCGCCTCACACAGAGCAGGGCCCCCTGCCCACGAGACCTGAATTCTAAGTGCGGCCGCTTCTTCTTTCACGACCCTAAAACTGGTGACAACTTCGATCACAGATGTCCGGTCCCAGAAAGACGTGTCGTGGAGCTTCCTGCTCTCTCGTCATGATTGAGGGGACACAGTTCTGACCTGACGCACCCCCTAGACGGATCCCTCCTGCACCCAGGCCTTGGCCTCAGACAGAGAAATGCAAGCCGGACACGGCACAGCCCCGGCTGGGCCCCGGCCAGCACCCCGAAGGCCACCACGCCTACCAACTGCCCTGCTCATCAGACAAGGGGTTTCTCGTCTTCAACGCGGTGCCGAGTTCCAAAGGTCTGGCGCCTCCCACGTGCAGAGCTCCACGGCGTAACCTCCCGGGAAGCAGAGACACGTGGTCCAGGTGTCAAAAGACACCAGCCGGGAGCCGTGGCCGCCGGGGCTAGGAGCCCTGTGGGCCGAGCTCTCCCTCCTTAGACAACGGTGGCTGTGCCCTGGGCCGGGTTCGGGGTGAGATCCCCTCCCCCAAAGCCCTTCACGAGGCCGATGTGAAGTGGTAATTACACGGGTTTTTAAAGTCCATTTCGCCGAGTGAGCTAATCACGGCCTCCGAGAAGTGGCACTCGTTAGCAGACCAGAGAGCCCACTTCCTGCCCCACCTCGAGCGCGGGCTCCGAGCAGAGGCCGCGCTCCGGGAAACGCTCAAGGCTGCGTTCAAACCACGAGCGCCCCTGCACCTTCCGCTGGCTCCGGCCCGACCCCGTGCCGCGGGACACAGCGCCTGCAAGGCCTCGCTGGGGGCTGGGCTTGTTCAAGGCCCAGGAGCACCTCCGTTTGCATTTATATTTTAATAAAAAAACAAAAAACAGAATTAACTAGAAAGGCGCTTTGTTGCCGGTGAATTCCAGCGCTTCTGCTACACAACTTCCCGGGGGGCCGAGAGCAGGAATCTGGGGCCAGGTCGCAGGGCCGGGTGCACACCTAGGACGCACAGGGCGCAATGCTCCTTCTACAGGTGGGGAAACTGAGGCTAGGAGCCGGGGGTCGGCATCCGCACACCCCGCCGGTTCGGCTGGACTCGGGCTCCGACCTCAGTGTCTCTCCCTGCGGGGCAGCCACGTGAGGACCCCTTTTCTTCCTGTCCTGATGCGTCTAGTCCCAGCCTGCCTTTCCAGAAACTCAGCTGAACACTCAGGAGAGGCAGTCGGACGGCCCTGCGGTCCCACCCCGATTCGGGTCCCACCCGCACCCCGGCTAAGGCGGCACCTCCACTGTGGTCCCACTCTCCTGCCGGCTTCTCTTGGCGGCCTTAACCGTCAGAAGCGCTGCCCAGAACCACCCATTGGAGCCCACAAACACACCCCCCCCAGAACCTCGTCCGCCTCACCATTGCTTTCCTCAGGTAAACTGGACCGTCTCTGGGTTTGATTTTTAACTCCAACTGTCACCCGAGGCTGCGTACTGCTCACCTGCTGGGACTGGCCCCTGGTCTCGTGTAGCCAGACGTCACCTGTCCCGGGTCAAGATCACTACAGACACAGCTAGGGGAGGACGACTTCTCCCGTCCCCTGGGCGGTCAGTTTGGGAGGCCTGTCCCCGAGGCCAGCGTCCTGCACGCACGCCCGCACATCTGAGTGCTACGGGCACCGCACGTGCTGGAAGTTTAGAGACAGAAATGACGGCAAGGGCCGGCCCTTCCGGGAGCTCGAAGCGCGGGGTGGGAGTGCGGCCGGCGGGAGCAGAGCTGGGGACGGGGACCACAGAAGCACCGTTTCCTGCCAGGGACAGAAAAACCTGCACCAATGGATTAAACATTTCCAACAGGCTGACTCTCCACAAAGTGTTTTTAACCGAGAAGGGGAGACAGGCCGAGCCGTGCTGGTGCTCGCTGGTGCATATGGCAGGGAGAGCTCCTGTGTCGTCAGTGTGCAGAGCCTCCCAGACAAAGAACACGACCACGGGGGAAAATAGAACCGGAGAAGAGAGGCAGGGCGCTGGGGACAGGGCGGGACACGGGAGGCCTCGTCTCCGGGCACCGGGCAGGAAGAACTGGGGGTGACCAGAAAAGACACCGCCGCCCGCCCCCACGGTGGCCCTGACCAAGGAGATGGCTGGAGGGGCAGAGTGGCCTGCAGGGACAAGTTGCAAGCCACAGAGCAATCGCCCTGCTGCCGGCCACGGTGGGGGACATGCCCACATCCGCTGGATGCCGTGACGCCCTGTTTGAGTTCCCAAAGGTCTGTCTCAAAGTGTAACGTCTGCGAGTTCTCCGAAACCCCAGGCCTCGGTGGGGACCGCAGGCACCCACCAGAGACTGCTCAGTGGACGGCAGCACCCTTGGGGTGGGGTGCGGGGGCACCCACAGGAATGCCCAGGGTGTACCAACGGGGGGGCTCGCTGCCCAGACTGGGGCTGAACTTCTCCAGTTTCTGGGCAATAGGCAGACTCGTCTTCCCTACTGCCAGGGCCTGTCACCCGGCTGCCACCCCGTCTCCAATCACCAGACAGCAAACTCTCTCCCCACCCCAGGCCTGGCACCACCAGCTCCCGAATTCGCAGAAGAGGCGCCAGCAGGAAAGGGAGAGCTGCAAGCTGGGCTCCGGGGCGGCCGCAGGCCCGCGGGGGTCAGCGCCTCCCACGCTGCCCGGGGGGCAGGTCCCGGCCACCTGAGTCCCCCGTCCGCGCCGCGGGGGCCCGGCCAGCCCTGCCCTCTCCAAGCCCGGGGAGCGGTAGTACGCGCAGGGCTGGGAGCCCCGCGCAGCCCAGCCGCGCCGGGGCGGTGGGTGGGTGGGTGTCTGCTGTGGGATTATTCTTAGCGCTCCACTCTCTTCGCAAAAGTGGCGCCTCCGCCCTCGGGGCTCCGGCACCGCACGCGCGCGCGCTCCGGGGCTCGCCCGCCGCCGCCGCCGCCGGGGCCGGGGCCACGACGGCCGAGCGCGCAGAGCGGGGAGCCCCGGGTGGCGGGCGCGCGAGGGGGCGCCGGCGAGGAGGGGGCCCCCGAGGCCCCGCAGCCCAGCCCCGGCGGCGCGCGCCCGGCCGCCGGCCCCGGGCGCCTGGGGAGGCGCGCGGCTTACCGATGGTGGTGATGACCGTGATGGCAAAGTAGAAGGAGCCGGCGAATTTCCACTGGACGCCGGCGCGGTGCGGCTCCGACTGCAGGATGAGCAGCTCCAGCTGCCGGTAGTCCTCGCTGCTGATGTTGTACTTCCCCTTGATCCGGGTCTCCTCCGCCTTGAGTTTCTCCTCCTCGCGCATCTCGTGGTCCGACTCCAGGGCGTCGAAGACGGCGGCGCCCACCAGCAGGTAGGTGAAGGTGCAGACGATGAGGGACAGGGTCCGCACGTTCTGCCTCTTCATGGCCGCCAGCAGGGAGCCGGCGCGGGGGGCATGTCCCGCAGGCTCGCAGCCGCGCGCGTCCCACTGCAGCGCCCGGCCGCCGCCGCCTCCAAGTTGCCAGCGGCGGCGGCCGCGGGGCGGCGGGGGGCGGGGAGGCCGGCGGGGCGGCGCGGGCGCGAAGGCGGACAGGCACAGGAGGCTGCTGGAGCGCCGGGGCCAGGCGTCCGGCAGCCCCGACACCCTGCGCCAGACCCGGCCGAAGCAGCGCGCCCCACTGCGCAGGGCCATGCGCGGCCGCCCGCCGCTCCCCGCCCCCCGCTCCCGCCGGAAGGGCCGGGGCGGGAGCGGGCGCGCCTGCCGCTCGGACCCCGGCTCGCGGCCCCTCCAGGGGCGCGCGGGAAAGTTGGCGCGGCCGGCGCCCGCGGGCCCGTGCGCCCCGCGCCCCCCCGGGCGTGCCCACGGGGCGCGGCGGGGTCCCCGGAGCCAGGCGCCGGCCGCTCCGCCGAGTCGGCCCCCGAGGCGGCGGCGGGGCGGGCCTGGCGGAGCTGCGGGGCGGGCGCGCGCGCATGGGCGGCCGCGCCGGGGTCCGGGCGGTCCGGGGAGGTGGCCGCGGCGCTGATCGGCTCCGGGCGTGCGCGCCGGAGGGAGCCCGGGTGTGTGCGCGCGCGCGGGTGTGTGTGTGCGCGCGCGTGTGTGTGTGTGTGTGCGCGTGTGTGTGTGTGTGCGCGTGTGTGTGTGTGTGCGCGCGCGTGTGTGTGTGCGCGTGTGTGTGTGTGTGTGTGTGTGTGCGCGCGCGCGTGGCAGCCCCGTTCCGGCGGGAGGGCCGCGGGGGGCCGGGCTACGCGGAGGCCCGGCCTTCCCGGCCTCCCTCCCGCAGCCTCCGGGGCGCGCCGCCTCCCGCCGGGTCCCCCGCTGCAGAGCGAGCGCGGCGCAGGGCGCACGCGGAGGGAGCCCGGGAGGGGCGCCCGGGGCGGCCGGGAGGGGCGCGGGCGGAGCCACCAGCCGGTTTCGGCGGGGGGAGGGGAGCGCTCAGCTTGGGTCCTGCAAACCCGGCTCCCTGAGAGCGCGCGCAGCCACGCCGGATGGAGAGTTGAGGGACCGGGGGCTCACGCGGGGGGACAAGGAACGCGGCCCGAGAACCAGACAGGCGGCCGCGGGGAGACGAGAGATTCGGCGCAGAGGAGGCGGCACAGGACAGGGGCCCGGTGGGGGGAGCGCAGCGGCACACGCGGGTCCCCCGGGGCCGGCCAGCCACCTGGCGCTGGCGCGCGTCCCTGGCCGGGGGCACCGCAACGCTTGGTGGGGTCCCCAGAGCGGCCAGAAGCCCCCGCGAGCGTTGCGGACCGGGTGGCCCAGCACCTGCCGGCCTGAGTCGTTCCCCGGGGAGAGCGCTGAGCACGGCCCGGGCCGCCCCGGTCCCCGCCCCGGTCCCCGCCCCGGTCCCCGCCCCTGAGCCCTCTCTGTTGCTCTTTCAAGAAACAGCCCTTCGGTCCCCGAGGCTGGGCCCAGAGGCTGCACCCGGAACGCAGCCCTGCTCCCCGCTGCCTCTTGGCAGCAGCCCGGGGCGGGCGCACGAGGCTCGTGCTGGGACGCACCTGTTCCTTGTGTCCAGCGAGGAAGGCGCTCCCAGCTCCACCTCCTTCCCAGTTCAGCCTCCCGGCCCGCGTCCCCCCATCTCCCCTCAGGTGGTCCACCCCAGCCCCCTAACCTCTTGGAGTTCTAAATGGGTAGGTTGAGGCTGTGGAGACCCCACCCCAGCAACCCGGGCTCCCCTTGTCTGGGTCAGGCGACCTCCCTTGGTCCCAGCCAAGGAAGAGATGGGGTCTTGAGGAAAGGGGCTCCCTGCACCCCCTATCCCCAGCCCCCAGCGAGCTAAGCGGCCGGGCAGAGGTGGCCTTGGAAGGCGCCAAGGAGGCCAGGAGATCAAACCCCACCCTGGAGCAGCTCCGGGGTCCGGGAACCCTCTGGGTGGACCCCTCAGGCTGTGCTCTGCTCCTTGTCCTCGGGGACTCTGGGCTGAGCGAGTCTGGGGACCTTATGCCTCACGAAGCCTCCGGGGCCGGGACGCTTTGCGCTCCCACCCGCACCAGGGGAGGGGACCCACGCTTTGGACGATGTCTGAGCCATCGGGTTTCCCCTGGGTCTGCGGGCGACCTTGAGCACCCGGGAGCAGGCGCTCTCCCCCCCCCCACCCCGAATTCATTTTGGAAACAGAGCCGCCCCCCCACACACACCCCGTGCGCTCGGCGAGCCTGGCCTCCTGGTGAGTCACCGGGAGCAGGCCGCAAGGATTCCCAGCAGCCGGTAATTAATTGCGCCCCGGCTCGGGCCCACGACGGAACCCCGGTTGGGCCGTGGGGCGCGCAGCCCTGCAGCGGCACCCCGCCTGAGTCACAGCCGTCGGGCCACCGCCGCCGTCCGGAAGCGGCCCGCGCGCCACCAGAGGGCACTGGACTCCGACCCACACGGGTGGAGCCCGCTTTACGCCGGTCCCCACCGGGCAGGTGTGGGAGCTGGGGATGGGCGTCCAAGCTTCGTGGAGAGCCCCTGGCATGGGGTCACATGCAGCCTGTCAGGGGCACGGAGCCCTTTTAGGCGAGCGCTGAGGGACCGCAGAGAAAAACTAGCCCAAAGCGCTGGTTTCCCAGATGGGAGCCCTTCCTTCCAAACAGGATCCCAAGTCCGGGACACAAAGCAATTCCGATCTAGAACCAGCACTTGAACGTGCTCCGAGCTGTGTCCAGGGCTCCCCCCGGCTGCCTTCCGACCCCAAGTTCACAGTGCCTTGAATAACAGCAGACCACCCCCAGACGCCGGTTCTGCCTCGTCTTCCCCAAAATAAAGCCACGGGACTCAGGAGCCAAGGCCAAGGGTGGGAGGCGGGACGGAGGCAACAGGCCCCAGGGCATTGGGGGGGCAGGTGCACTCCTGGCTACACCTCTGGGGGGCTGGCAGTCTGTCCCTGTCCCCCGCTCCCTGACCTCAGTGTCTTTAGTAAAAACAGATGCCTCTGATTTAATGATAGAGAGCATCATGGCTTCAGACCCTACTTGTTTGCTAGGTTCTCTACGGGCGCTGAGTGTGTCCACAGCTCCGGGTCTAAGGGTTCTGACCTCGTCTTACTGGTTCGCGGGGCGGGCACCGGAGCATCTGCCGCGCCCAGGACACCTGACCCCTTGGGCATTTCTGCCGCTGTGTGGTGTTCATGCCCACTTCTTTGAAAAGAGGCACAGGGAAGCCAGGATGGCTCAGAGGGTTGAGTGCTCGCCTTGCGGCCCCTGGGCCCAAGGATGGAATCCCACCCCGGCCTGTGGGGGCCCATATGCTGAACTGGGACGTGCCCCCCAGGCGGGAGGCCCCCGCCGGTTTCCCACCCTTGCGTGGCCCCCACCCACCTGAGGACACGAAACCATGTTGAAAACTGATGACCTACAACTATGGAGGCTGCTCTGGGCCCTCCCCCTTCTGTCTCTCTCTGTCTCTGCCACAAACAATAAAATAAATCTTTTAAAAAAGAAAACAGGGGGAAGCTAGGATGGCTCAGTGGGTTAAGCGCTCACTTTGCAGCACTGGGGACCAGGGATCGAGTCCCGGCCACGGCCCGTACGGACCCATGTGCTGAGCTGGGGAGTGCCCCCAGTTCAGTTCTCTCTCTGTCTCTGTCTCTGTATCTCTCTCTCTGTCAAAAATAAATAAAATATATATATATATATATTAAAAAAAAAAAAATTCACCTTTAAAAAAAAAAAGAAAACAGGCAGAAGACGCAGGCTCAGATGGGGGCGGTGAGGCACCGAGGACAGTGGCCCCACGTCACGCAGAGGAGCTGTGGCAAGTCCGCACTTCCCGGGCGCCCCCATACCAGCACCCCCACTTGCTCCCTCCACTCCCAGCTTTGCCAGACCTGGCAGAGTCCTGGTGGCTACGACCTCCGCGAACGGGGGGCATGTCTGCACGTTAGGCCTCCAGCGGCGGCAGATCCCAGGGGGAGGCACCCGGCCGCCAGGCCCCCAGAGCTTTGGGGATGTGACTCAGCGTGTCGGCGAGGGAGGGTTCTGTGGTTACGCGGTTTGGGGACGCTGGGTTAAACGGGAGGATTCCGGCTTCTCAGAGCCTCGGGTCCGCTCACTACGGCCCCAGACGGGAGCGCCCCTGCAGCGTGTCCCCAATCCATCTGGCCATGGAATCGGCCTCTGGGCGCACGGTCGGCCTCAGCACCAGACCCGGGGGCCCGCTCTTGGGGAACTCATGGCCCAGCCCAAGGAGCAGGGGGCACAGGGAGGCAGGAGAGCCAGGGTCCACTCTGGTGCCACAGACCAGCCTCGGCCAGTGCAGGTCCCGCAGCCTCCAGCTCCTCGCTGGTCCCCAGCTTCCCACTGAGCCTCCCCCTTCTCTCCTGAGCCTGTGGCCAGGCACCTTCCGAACGAGCTGGCCCTTGCACGGTGGTGCCCAAAGCCCACCGGGAGCTCCTGGGTCAAGCCTAGGCCTGCCCCCGGGGGTTCCGACCCTCAGTGCCTGCCTCCCTCCTTCCCACATGCCGCTCCAGCCGTCCCAGGCGGTCCTTCCCTCAGCACCTCACCCCTCTGCTCAGCCTGTCCCCTCCTTCAAGCCAAGGACACCCCCTCCGCCCGCCCCGTGCTTTATTAGAGGAAATGTGATTAGCAGATCTCGGGCTCCTTAATGGGCCTTGAACCATTGCTCATCTCTGCGCGGGATCCATAAATAGCTCCATCGCATTCCCTGAAGCCCCAGGCCTGCCAGGATCAATCGGGGGGATCACGGAGGCTCCTCCAGCTGACAGACCCCGAGCAGGCTTCTGGGGGGGGCCCAGCAGGGGGTCTCATTAGCCGAGGTCTGAGCGGCAGGGTGGACCCCCACGGGAGGCTGTTCTAAAAGCAGACAGAACCGGGAGGAGGACAGTGTGTCTGACGACAGCTGGGGCCCCCGGGGCCATGGGAAGACCCCCACGTCCTGGGCAGTGGGCTCGGCAGAGGGGAGGCCCCGGGCGCTTGCGGACTCGATCAATGCAATGGCTTCGGGAAGGACACACAGGTGGCCTTGCTTCCAGTCACCTCCCCACCCCCCAGTGCCTGGAGTGACTAGCCACTCACAGACAGGAAACATTCCTTGGGCCCCGCTTCTCTGCCTCCTGAAAGGTAACAATAATAAATAAAACAAACTTCGAGAATAAAAAGCATCTGCTCTGCGGAACCAGCAGAAACGATCGTCGACCAGGGAGGCCCTGCCGGTGGGCTCGGGGAAGTGGCCCCGCCGGGCTTCCTCATCTTGAACTTGGGCACGAGACGGGACGGTCTCCCAGGGTTGTCCCATGTGGTGATGACACCTGGGCAGCGACAGCACAGGAGGGCCCGCTGGGGGCTGGAGACGCCGTGGGGACGCTGCACGGAAGCAGCCTGTCCCTAACGCCACCCAGCGGGGCCAGCTTCCCAAGACGGACCAACATGCACATCAGACGAGCAGTCCCTGCAGGTGGCCGTCATTTCCTCCCGGTGTGACCTTGGGCAGGTTGCAGACCCTCTCTGTGCCTCTTTCCCGTTGGTAAGGCGCAGTCCCTGCAGGTGGCCGTCATTTCCTCCCGGTGTGACCTTGGGCAGGTTGCAGACCCTCTCTGTGCCTCTTTCCCGCAAGCGGAGAGGGGCTGTCCCCACCCGACGGGGAGCTGGGCTCCTGGCAGCGGCCGGGCCCCACTGGGTCCCCCGTGCAGAGGGCATGCTGCCCTCCTCTCTGCACCCGCAGGCCGGGAGCCGTGCCAGCCGCCACACGCGCGCGGCGGGGACGCTACTACGCGGCCAGCTCCCTGCGGGCTGGAGCTAACTTTAGCCCCAGTCACATGGCGAGCCCGTGGCGCCTGTGCCAGGGTGGACAGATTCCAGTATGTTCCCCTCCCAGAAGCCCGGCTCTCGCCTCTGCCACTTCCGCGTGGCAGAAGGTAAACGCGGCCACGTGCCACTGCGGGCAGTCGGGACGCACAGGGGTGTCAGTCAGTTCCCAGGGGACACGTGCAGTCTGCGGGAGGCCCGGCCACCACGACCGGAGGACCCCGGAGGCCTTCCCAGCGGAGGGGCCCCGGGGCCGCGGCTCCCGCGGTGGCTGCGCCCTGAGGACGCGCGCGCAGCAGGGACACCCTTGCCCGACCCGCGAGGACCCCGCGGCCCAGGGCAGTGGCAGGTGCACGGCAGGGCGGAGTCCCCGTGGGCACAGCTGGAGCACCATCCACCCGCTGCGACCCCGAGCTCAGGGGCCCCTGAGGGTCGCCAGGGAGTCTTCCGGGCTCGGCCACCCCCAGGCCCAGGAGCGGTGGCCGCAGGGACACGAGACCACGGGCCGGTGGGGAGTGGGGCACGTGGGGTGCGGGGGTGGGGCACCGGCTCCATGGGGTGGTGGCACTTGAACTGGGGCTTGAATGGCAGTTGGGATCCAGGGGACGGCGACCCGGCAGCAGGGGCGCCAGCCGAGGTCAGAGGTCAGGGCTGCGGGGGCCCCTGGAGGACGGACCGCGGCGGTTGTCGCTGGTCACGGGGCGGCTGGGTCTCGTGCTCTCGAGGAAGCCCACGTGTGCTCGTGGGGGGGAGGCGGCTAAGTCACGTGGTTGAGTCACATGGCATCAGGTGGGGCAGGGCGGGGGCCCCCACATGCCACCGGCATGGGCCGCACAGGGGCAGCGCTGTGACCCCGCGAAAGACGGGCCCCCCAAGAAGTGCGAGGCCAATTGAAACGATAACGGCTCCAGGTCTGATGGCTGTGAAGGCGCAGGGGCCGGGAGTGAGCGGCTCTGTCACCAGCGGACCTGGTGTGACTTGCTCGGCACCAGGAAGGGTCCCCAACGCCCCACACCCCTCCCCCACCACACCCAAAACCTCCCTAGGGGTGGTGCCACATTGAATCACTGACTCCTTTTTTTACATATAGTTTTATCCTTTTCGTTGATTTATTCTCGATCACAAACAATCCTTTGTACACAAAATCTCAGAAATAGAGAAAACGGTACAGAAACCGAGGAAGAAGAAAACCCCAACTTCTAAGGCTGCCCCCCACCCCCACCCCAGGAAGCCAGCACGTCAGCAACAGGGTCCAGCAGGGGGGACAGTGACCTGGCACTTGAGAGCCAACAGCTGCTGATGGAAGACCTCCCTGAAGAGCCCAGTTCAAGGGAGCTGGTAGACCAGAGAGGCCGTGGATGTTCAGGAGGGTCCAGGGAGGCGGGAGGACCCGCGACACCCCCAGCGGAGCCCTGGGCCACGTCGCAGGCTGTGGTCCCGTGCTTGTCACACGTGGTTCCCACAGTGCAGTCCCTGAGAGCGAGGAGGTGACAGCCGGGCCGTCCTAACACAGCACGAGCGAACGTCCCCAAATCAAGACGGACTGGGCACACGTGGGGGAGGGGCGGCTGGTGAGGACGCCTCAGGGGTCGCCCTGGGCAGGCCCGGGCGGGATGAGCGCTGAGCTTTCCCACAAGAGGCCCGAGGACCCGCAGCGCGTGGCCGGGGCCGGGCAGAACGCGTGTGAGGAAGGTGGGGGCGTGAAGCTGCACACGGGAGCCACGCTGGGCCCGGCAGTCCGTGAACGTGAGGTGGGGGCTGCGGAGCTGGACGGTGTGGGTGGGAGCCCTGCTTCGCCATCTCCTGGCTGTTGGACCTCGGGCCTGTCCCTTCCCCTGTGACATGGGAACGCGGTACGTGGTTTGCGCTCGGCAGGCAGCCCTGCACGGGTGAGCGTGGAGTGGAGGGGAGCCGGCCGTGTTTGTCTCTGTCTGCAGCCTTGAACCTCCCTCACACTCCTCCAAACGCAGGGGTGCCGGCTGCTCCCACACGACGGTGCAGGGCAGAGGCTGCAGCAGGAGAAGTGGGGTGTCAGAGAGGAGGAGGGGGCCCAAGAAGGGGTGGCGGTCAGGGGAAGAGGTGCAGGGTCAGAGGCGACAGAGGGGGCGGGACAGGGCAGGTGGGACAGCTCACCTGGAGCGCGTTTTCCTGGCTCGGGGCCGGGGGGCCGTCCTGGGTGTGTCCGCTCCACAGTCCTCTCTCCGGACTGGATCTGAGAGCCCCGGAGCCAGAACAGACGCAGAGCCTCCACCCGACCCGTTCCGGGCCCGGCCCGGGCAGGTCTCTGTCCGCCCCGCCTGAGCGGGAGCCTTTGGTGGCCGAAGCCACGTGAGCATCTGGCCCCCCCTGCAGGCCTCCCTTGCCTCCCTCTTCCGCGGGGTGGGGTCAGGTCTGCACTTCGGGGCCCACTGGCTCCCTGCGCCTCTCCCGGCTCGCACCCCGTTTCCTCCCCTAGGGGTCCTCCCTCGTGTGCTCCACGGCACCTCAGCGCCTGCTTCTCGGGGGGGCCCAGGTGAATACAGGGGCATTCAGCGATCCACCTGTACCCCCAAAGAGGCAACACTACTAAGGGGACCCAGAACCAGAGAGGAGGGGGAAGGGTCACACCCAGAGAGAGCCCCCCACCACCCTACCAGCTCGGATGGAGAGATTCTATAGCATGTTGTGGACTGAACCTCTGAGTCCCCCCCAGATTCATATGGTGAAGTCCTAGCCCCCTCCCCCCCCCCCAGTGGGATGGTATTCAGAGGTGGGGTCTTTGGGAGGTGACCAGGTTTAGATGAGGCCATGTGGATGGGGCCCCTGTAACATGAAGAGAGTTTTCATGAAAAGAGAGAGACTAGAGTTAGTGCTCGGCTCCCCCTCCCTCCTCCTCTCCCCCTCCCCTCCCCTCCCCCCATGTAGGGGCACAAGGAGAAGGGGGCCATCTGCAAGCCAGAAGGCCCACACCAAGCACCAGGCACCAGCACCTTGACCTTGGACTTGCAGCCTCCAGACCTGTGAGAAATAAATGTCTGTTGTCTGAGCCGCCCAGTCCGTGGTCTTTTGTTATAGAACCCTGAGAGCACTAAGACATTGCAGCACCGAGTTTTTCCAATTAAAAAACAAACAGTGGTTCAACTCCCATCACAAAGGCCTTGTTCCTGCTCCCGTGAGGCTGGCGGGTCACCGAGGGCTGACAGCCGATCCCCTGCCATGGGCTTTCCTGGTTGGGGAGGGGACCTAACAGATCTCGCCAAGGTCCTGAAATGTCCCAGGAATGTCCCACAGCACCTCATACATGTCCATAGCCAACACATGCCACATGGCCCGGAGAGTTCAGTCTGACTTCGGGCCCGGCCAAGACCTCCGCCCTGTCCCCAGACCCACGGTCATTCCCCTGTGAGGACAGAAGGAAGACACCCGGGGAAGAGACTCGAGAGAAGACCCAAAGGCGAAAGTCAGTGAGACAGAACAGAGCCCACCAAATGAAGGAAGAGGATAAACTCAACCGAAATGAGTAAGCAGAGACCTGTCTCAGACTGTGTAACCCAAGTGCTACGTGAGGCCTCTCTCCTGAAATAGAAGGCTCACGCTGGCAGGAAAAGGTCTAATGCTCGCCTATTTATAAAAGTCAGAGCTCAGCAACATCCACAAGGTACGGGCAGGGAAAGTACAAGCCTTCCAAGGATCCCATCCTTGACGGAGAGGGAACCGGAAGACGAGAGCAGGCGTCCAGACATGTCATCTTGGACTGAGGAGGAGTAATTAGGGGGAAAAGGGAACACCGCGGTGTGTGAAATAGTCGGAGCCTTATTTTCGACTAGTATTAATAGCAGAGAGGTCGGCGGCTGGTTATATAAAGCCGGAGGAGGAGGAGGCCGGCAGCACAATGGGAGGTGTCTGCTCAGCATGGCCGTGACAAGGTGCCACAGATGGGAGAGTTTACACGCTCGGAGCTCCCAGCTCTGGAGGCCCAGGGGTGGGCTTCCTTCTGAAGCCGCGGCTGCTGTCGGTCATCCTGCTGTGTGCTCACAGGACCTCTACTTGCACACTCTGGGGGGAGGCGGGGGAGAGAGCGCCCTCCGGTGACGTTCCTTATAAGCACACTCATCCTATCAGACCAGGGCCCCACCCTTATGACCTCATTTAACCTTAATTACCTCTGTGGCGGCCCCATCTCAAAGTACGGCCACATTGGGGGTTGGGGCTTCTACATATGCATTCTGGGGAGACACGAACATTCAGTCCATCACGGAAGAGTGGACGTGTAAATAGGGACTACTTCCAAATTAACCAAGGGAAAAAGTAACATGATCAAACCATCAAAAATGAGGAAGACACGATACAAAATATAAAATACTGTAAGAAAGACGTTAAATAAATGAGTTAATATCCTAAATGGAAAAAACTGAATTCTCCCATTGAAAGACGGACATTGTCATACCAAGGTCAACAAGCATAAGAAGTAAAGCTAATTATAAGCTGTTTAGTAGACATGAACTTGAAACAACACATTTTAAATATTTAAATAAACCGGGAAATTTTTTTGCAAGGATAAAGCAAATGACAATAACTAGGACTGGCAGCTATTAATCTCAAGAATGGTTAAAAATATTTAAATGCGATACTTCAGAATTTTATACAAGAAAGTGATATATAGTCACAAGCCTGCATTTAAAACAAAATGAGCTAAATATATAAAGCAAAACCTATTACTAAAGGAAAGAACTTGATAAAAATAAAAGTATAGTGAAAGACAACTGCGTCTATCAGAAATGTACAGAAATATTAGAAAAATAAGGAACAATTAGAAATTAAGAAGCAATCCAATATTGCATGGCCATCGATTGGATCGTAGTGTGAACAAATCAGATTTTAAGTTGTTGTTTTAGGGACCGGTAGGGAAATCTGAACCTGGTGGACTTTTAGAAGATCTTAGAATATCGCTGCAACTTTCTCGTGTGTAGTAATGGTGTTATGGGTACGTAGCGACGCATCCTTTCTCATCAACAAGACAGATCTACAGATCAAAGGGAACTAAAAACACTTTACTCACAAATTTAAGACATTCCTACCCAGCTCTTATATCAAAGAGAAAAATCAAAGAAGATTTTACATAGTAGCTGGGGCTGGGGGGGATGTTTTGTATTAAAACATAGGGAGTAAAGGCACGGTTAGAAACACACAGCCTGAAATGCCTTCTTTAGAAAAAAGACTAAACATAACCTCATTTTTAGTGCTCGTCTTAAAAAATTAAGAAAAGAGACAACAAAAGAAAGAAGAAAGAAGAACTTCATAAAGATAGGAACGGAAAGTGATGAAATAAAGAAAATTTAAAGCCGTGGAAAGAATGTGTAACTGCAAAAGCTTGTTCTTTGAAATGGCTAATAAAATAGAAAAACCCTCGTGAGTCCAATTACAGAGAGTGAAGAGCGAAGGTAAAATTAGACAAGATTAGGAAGGAAGAAGGCAGACGTGCCAATATAACTACAGATACAGGGGAGATAAAAAAAATAATTATGAGAGAATATCATACACAACTCTCTGAAAACCTCAGGGAAATGGATGATTTCCTAGTAACAGTAAATTACCAAAATCAGTCCAAGAAAAATTGGATAATTTTAATAGACCAATTACTATAGAAGGGATTAGACAGTGACAAGAGATCTACCAGTGAAAAGGGACCAGAACCCGACAGGCTCATAGCTGAGTTTTATTTCATTTCTAAAGGACTAATCATTCCGGTGCTATTTAAACTAGTTGGGGGTCACAGAAAAAGATAGAAGATGAACTTCCTTATTCATTCTGCGTGTGTAGAATAACTTTAATACAAACAATATAAACTAAGGGAAATTACGGACCAAAAGCACTTATGAATATAAGTGAAAATATCTCAATAAAGTACGAGCAAATAGAATCCTGCAATTGATCGAAAGAACAATACAGTACCTGCGGGTTTACCGCGGAATGCGATGTGTGGATGAGGACCCTTGGCCCCGGGGACATTTTGTAGGCATATTCTCTGTCACTCCGCAGGACACATTAGGTGATGATCAGATCAAACAAACAGGACTCAACTAGAAAGGCTTAATCTCTGCTAGCAAATGCCAAGATTTTATATGGAAATTTTATGGGGTTTATTTCTAAAAAGTAATATCGTTTCAGCATCTTATACACATTCCCAAAACCATTTCCTTTCTGATTTGAAATCCACTGAGGGGCGAGCTGAAGGAATTTGCTTGTCTTTTTTTAATTGAGCACCAGGGCACCAGACGCTGAGCTTAGTGTGCGATGCATCTAATATCACCGAGGTTTAGCAGCAACTCTGTGGGGACTGTGATTGCCACCGAGGCTCGGAGAGGTGTGGTGACTTGCGAGAGCGCTCAGGTGGCGAGGGCAGGGCCCGGATCTACACCCCGCTGACATCGGCTGCAAAGCCCAAGCTTTTTAGTGGCATCCATGGAAGCCACACGTGGAAGCCCCCCGGTGACATCGCGGTTCACGGAGGAGTTCTACCCTGTTTACCCGAAGCCAGGAGCAGAGGGTCGAACACTGGGTTTGGTATCCGGAGACCCGGGTTCTATTTCACGCTTTGCCACCTGCTTGCTGGTGGGACGGGCGGCGTCTTTGAAATCCTCTGCCCTTCTTCCCCTCTTGAGATCCCTTCATAGCTGGCCCGGGCAGAGCCAGCGGCCTGGTGCTGTCCGTGGTGCTGAAGTCACTCCTGCCACGGGGCCCCAGCTTCACCTGCTCTGAGGAGCTGCCCTGGGCAGCAGCCAGAAAGGGCTTGTGATTAATCAGCAGGTTTGAAATGGCAAGCTAAATTCTAAAGGTGGAAGAAGGGGAGAATGCTTTATTGGCTTGCTGAATCAGTGCCAGAGGATCTTTTTCTTTTCTTTTTTAGCAAAAGCCATGTCTTTGACAATTCTCATCACCTGGGCCTGAATTGAACAACTCAATTTGGGGAGAGAGACATAGAATTAAGTTTCCACTGCCCAGCAGATAAATGGAAGGCTGCTTAAGTCACCCCCACCCCCACCCCAAGTCCTTTGTTTGCTCCTATTAAATATCCTCCACCTTCTTTAGCCAGAGGGGATCGATGCTGAATTTTGTGTCAATTGCTCACTTACTTGCAAACAACTTGTGTATGTATCATGAATAAACACACCGATTTGCTTTTGGAACTCCATGCAATTAGAACCATGTGGCATGTATCCTTCCATTACCTGCTTTATTTATCTCATCACCGGTGTTTTTGAAGTGCATCCAGGCTGCTGCGTAGTCAGCATGGTATTCTGCGACACAAATATGCCACAGAGCATTTACGCCCTCCGTTCTTAAATAGGCATAAGGATTTGCGTCCTTTTCTCCTATTACAAGCAATTCTGCTCTAACCACTGGTGCGTGGCTCCTACGGCCTATTCATTAGGATATGGGCATGCAGGATTGCTGAATTATATGGTGTGGCCAGCTGAACTTCATGATCAATGGTAGAAACTTCCGCAACTACACCCACTTCTCCCCTCCTGCCCCTTCGCAGACAGGTGGGGGCCGTGTAGTTTGCTCTTCTCTGTGCATCGTGAGCAGAAGTGACTGATACCATTTCCATTCCAATGTCAGACCCTCCTCATGTTTTGCCCGGTTTACGACTTGTCTTTCCACCTTATTTATGGTATCTTTGGATGAACAAAAGATCAATTTTAATACAGTGGAATTTATCATTTTTTATGACTTGTGGGTTTTTTTTTTAATGTCTCATTTTGAATGTCCATCCTCAACCCAAGATCATAAAGATATCTATAATGTCTTCTAAATGTTTTATACTTTGTCTTTCACATTTAGGTCTTACCCTATTAATCGAACAGACCTTTGTAGACGATGTGGAGTGGGGAGTCCAGTGGGGGTCTCTTTCCCCATGCTATATAAAGAAAAATCCATCCTCCTGCTCCTGGCATGTATAATAATAGCAATGTTTCATACATCATGTGTGTATCTATGTGTGGGTCATTTCTGAGCTTTCCATTTGTCCATTTTTCTATGCTAGTGCCTACCTGTTTACTATAATATATTTGTATTTATTATTTAAAAGCATGATGGTTAATATTGGGTCTTTTCACTGGGTCAGTTTAGGAGGAATTTACATCTTTATGAGACAGTCTCCCAACTGTTTATTTAGATCTTCTTTAATGCCCCCCAATAAAATGTTTCCATTTTCTCCACAGTGGTCTTGCACATTCAGGGTTTATTCTTGGGTTCTATTTTAGCTTCCTGTTGCTGCTGTAACAAGTCACTGCAACTTGAGTAGCGTACACCACACATGATCTTGCAGTTCTGAAAGTCAACGAGTCTCGCTGGGGCAACATCAGCAGGGCTGTGTTCTTTATGGAGGTTTGAGGGGAAGCACCCCTTGGCCCCTCCGCTCACCCTCAAAGGCAGCAACATCAGGTGTACTTCACACACCGCCATCTCCCTGGGTCTCTGCTAAGGAGCCTGATGAATACACTGAGCCCACCTGGATAATCCCGGAGACTCTCCCTAGTTTCGAGTCAGGTGACTAGCAACTTTCCTAATTGCTCTTCGCCACATAACCCAACGGATTCGCAGGCTCTGGGAATTAAGGCGAGGACATTCTGGGGATTCCATTATTCTGCCTACCACAGATTTTTTATATATATGTAGTTCTATATATGGTAACTTTTAGAATTTTATTTTCTAGTTATTTGTTGCTGTGGGTTTTCTTTTCTTTCTTTCTTTTTTTCTATATGGATTTGGTATCCAACAACTGTGCTAAGCATGGATTAATGCTAATAAATCTTAAGACGCTTGAGGATTTTTTTAATGTAACAGATGAAATATAATGTGCAAATAATGACAGTTTTGTTTCTTCCTTTCGACCCCCTATGCCTTGTATTTGTCTTGTTCTTTGAGTTTCTGTGCTGACATGGATGTCTGTGTTTTATAGATCTCCTTTTATCAGGTTAAGAAGATTCTCTTCTAGACCTAGATTACTGGGAATTTGTGGGGAGGAGGTGTTGAAAATCATAAAAGGATGCTGACTTATATCAAAGACTTTTCCCAAACCTACAAGGAGGATCGTGTGATTTTTCTTCTTTAATCTGTTACTGTGGCAGATTCGTTAGGATCTTTGTCTGACGTAGAACCAACCTTGCCTTCCCTGCACACAGCTTGGTCACGATAAGCTACCCTTTTCACACACCCCGGGGTCTGTCCGCCAACATTTAGATTCCAATGTTGGCATCTATGTATATGCAGGATTTGACCTGAAGTGTTCTTTTCTTATGCTGCCTTTCTCAGATTTTAATATCAAGGTTATGCAAGCCTCATAAAAAGAAATATCTCTGTGTTTTTCCTCTTTTCCCACATTCAGAAATATTTTGTGTCTGATTGAAATTTTTGTTTCGTGAATTAGAATTCACTGGTAAAAACCATCTGGGCCTAGAATTTTCTTTTTGAGAAGATTTTTAACTACTGATTTGATTTCCTTGATGGATTGTTCAGTTTTTCTATTTATGATTATCATAAATTTGAATGTGGATTACACTTCCTGGAAATGTTATACTTCATTTATGTTTTCAAGTTTATTGCTATAATGTTCTTCATAATTTCCTGTTATAATATCCTATTATTGTCTGCAGTATCAGATGTCCCCTCTTCGTAATGTGGTTATTTGTGCCTTTTCTGTCTTTTTTTTTTTTTTTTTTTTTTTTTTTTTTTTTTTTTTTTTTTTTTTTTTTTTTTTTTTTTTTTTTTTTTTTTTTTTTTTTTTTTTTTTTTTTTTTTTTTTTTTTTTTTTTTTTTTTTTTTTTTTTTTTTTTTTTTTTTTTTTTTTTTTTTTTTTTTTTTTTTTTTTTTTTTTTTTTTTTTTTTTTTTTTTTTTTAATCTAGTCAGAGGTTTCTCAATTTTATTAGCCTTTTCAGAAAACAACCTTTGGCTTTTTGCTATTGGGCGTCTTTTTCTGGTTTTATTAATTTATGATCTTATCTGTGCCATATCCTTCTATTTTTACTGGTCTCTTCTGCCATGTTTTTCAGCTCCAGGGGATGGTGCTTTAGTTCATTAACTTTTACACTTTATTCTTCTGAATATAAGCATTTACGTTTATGAAACAGCCCTCTACATGTTGGTTTATCTGCATCCCACAAGTTTTGATGTGTCCTTTTATCATTGTTCAACTTCAATATGTCCTACTTACCATGGCAATTTCTTCTTTCACGTCTGAGTTATCAAGACGTGTTTCCTAATTTCCAAATACATTATTTTTTTGTGATTGATTTCTAACTTAAGCACGTCGGATTCAGAGAATATATCTATGGGATAATAGTCCTTCAAACCTCACGCTGGGCCACAAATCAAATCTCAACACATGTGCTTGATAAAAATGTCTTTCTACAGCTGTTGAGTGAAGTATTCTATATAAATGTTAAATTAAATTTACTGACTGAATTTTTCAAATCTTCTATAGTGTAAATTGTTGTCTTCTTGATCTTTCAGTTACTGAGAAAAGTTTATTTCTTCTTGCAGTTCTATCAGGTTTTGCTTTATGTATTTGAGGCTATATTATTGGTTGCATAGAATATAATATCTGGAATTATTACAGCTTCCTGGTGAGTCACTGATTTTATCATCATGATGTTACTGTCTTTGCTTCTAGAGGTAATTTAGTTTTTGCTTTAGACTTTCTTTTTATTAGGATTTTTCTGGTACATCTTTTCCTATTATTTTTATTTCAGTCATCTATATCCTCATGTCTTAGTGTCTCCTGTAAACATGATTTTGTGGTTGTTGTCTAATCTTTTATCTGGGATATTTAGTTTATTTAAATTTACTGTAAACACTAATATGCTTTATTTCTACAACTTATTTTATAACCACTTCTGGCTGTTACTAAACCACTTTGTGCCTCATTTTTCTCAACTATAAAATGAGGATAATAATACCAGTATGGTTGTGGTTTTATTTGTTCTGCCATTTCCAGTTTTCTTTCTTCCTTTCTTCCTTCCTTTCTTTCTTTCTTTGCTTTTTTGTCTTCTTTTAAAGCATCTAATTTAGAAGCTATGCATGCAATTCCTCATTTTCTTATTGGTTACCCCAGAAATGAAAACTTCCGTAATTAAAGCACCAAAGCTTACGTCTAAGTTAATCAATATCTTCACCGTACTCCTGAACCTTTGAAATTGAAATTAAAGCACCTTAGAAAATACTGACTCCGAGGTCACCCCAATAAATTTAACAATTAATTTTTTTAATACTGACTCGTCACACCCTTACTTTTACATGTCATTTTGCTATCCACGTTCAGCCTATTCTGTTTGAACTCTGTAATTCCTGATTATTAGGATGTATACAGTAAATGTTTGTTCAGACTTACCCACACATGTGGCTGCTCCTTCTCTCTCATGTCTCTGACTTCCTGGTATCGACTTCCTTCTGCCTGGAGTTTAATCTCTACAACTCCCTTGAGTGAGGTTTTGGTGGTAGAAGCCCCTATTTTTATTTATATGAAAATGTTGCTGTTTCGTCTACTGAGAAATTATGTCGCTCAGCACATCCTCAGATACTATTCCACTGACGTCTGGACTGTTGTTGGCTGATGGATAGTCAGCTATCCATCAAAGGTCATTGGTCTTGTCCTTCCCGCTCCTTTGAAGTCACCTCTTTGCATCTGGTCTTTGCAATCCCATTAGGACGTGTCGAGCACATCTTCGAAATGTTACACTAACTGGAATTTGTTGGGCTCGTGAAAAATGTGGATTTTCGTCTTTATCGGTTCTGGAAAGTTCTCAGTCATTCTCTCTTCAAATACTGCCTTTTCCTTCATCCTCTTTGCCGTCTCCTCCCGGAACCCTGACCAGACGCGCGGGGAAGTCACACGAGAGCCTCTCCGTGTTCGGTCATAGGCGTTGGTTCCATTGGATTATTTTATGATGTTCTAGATCCTCACCCATTCTAATCTCCTTTTTCATTTTATGTGACGTAGTAGGCACCCTTATTTTACAGTCTGTCCGATAAAGCCAATATCCGATTCCCTTTCGAGGTGGGTTGGCTGATTGGGTTTCTTGCGGCTCTCACACGTGATGTGTCGTTTCCATGTGTATTTGATGACTTTCTTTTCAAACTCGGAATGATTCGTTTTCCTTCTAGATTTGGGACAAAAGTGGATCCCTCCAGAAAGGGTGTGTTGACTGCTGTGAGCTGTCTGGTACGTGGTGGAGGCGTGCTGCATGCCTAGAAACACCTTCACGTTAGTGGACTGAGCTGGGGGGCGGTTAGGAGTGTGACTTGGGACAGCAGATTCATGGGCCGGCCAATCTGGGCCGGAACCAAAGGGCTGAGCAACACAGTCTGATTTCCACTGTTGGGGTGCGGGGAGGCTCAGTTCACCTTTTACTCAGGGGGTAATGGGGAGCAGCCGCCCCTGACCCGGCCCCTCGGGGTGCCCTCGGGCATGCCTTCCTCCTTCCACTTCCCTAGGGTGACGAGAACGCGATGTTCCTGCCCGGCAGGGCCCCTCACAGGGCAGGCTGGTCTCTGCATCTGCTCCCACGCAGACGGGCTGAGCTCTGCCCTCCCTGCCCGCTCACGGGTGCGCTCACAGACATGTTTCTAATAGAATTACCGCTGCTGTTAGTGGTTTTCCAGGGCCTCGTCCATCACACTGACACCCGCTTTGATCTTTATGATTTGCCTTCATCCCCTGAGACGCTGTTCAGAGGCCCCAGAAGCAGGTGGGCGCAGCACCTCCGTCTCGGCTGTGCGCCGGGCCCAGGCCACCGTCCGGGCTGCCACGACAGAGGCGTCTGCGCCCGCAGCCCGCGAGGCCTCGGCCGACGGCTGAGTCTTCTGAAACCGTCCCCAAGTCCGGCCTTTGCTTGAATACGCGGAGCTCGGAGTGATGGTCACAGAGTTGGCTCCTTTGTCAGGTGTTTGTGCTGGAAAGGCTTGCTTTGTATTATTTCGTGTCACCTAATCAATTAAGTTGTGCGGGGTTCTAATGGGGCCCAGCCGTGTCACGTGGGAGCTTCCCAGCGGGACGGTGGGCAGGAGCCGGGAACCGCGTGCAGGGGGTGCTGCCCGCTGGTGTCCGTGTGGCTGAAGCATTCCCGTCGTGGGTGGCGGCCCCGGCAGAGACCCCGGGGGCCTGGGTCTTGGAGAAGAAGGTGCTGGCTTCCGGAGGGCCCCATCTGGACGGCACAGAGCACCCGGGGGGCCCCGGTCCTCCCTCCAGGCCTTCGCTCAGCCCCCACTCCACACCACCTCCTCCAGGAAGATGCCTCTGCTCCTCCTGCCCCCCAGGCCCAGCTCACCAGCCCCCCATTTCCTCAGGCCAAGGGCAGCCTTGGGGTCCATGGCCCGGGTCCCCAACAGCCCACCTGCTTTCACCATGATGATCAGCTTCTCCAGTCCAACCCGGTGGGCCCCTCCCCCGGCCCAGGTGCAGTGTGACAGACCCTTCAGCGGTCCCTCTTGACCTACGTGGCACTGGGCAGGTGGCCCCAAGCTCCTCAGGGACTCTCTGGTTTCTTTCCGGAGGTGACACACCGGTAACAGGTGTGCAGAATGCGCACCGCAGGGGGGACGTCTGCGGGAAGTCCCTGGCTGTCTGCGTTCTCAGACCTTGCCCTGAGGGGCCGCCTGGCCATTCCCAGAGCACTGACCCGGCCCCCCGGCCAATCCTAATAGCGAAGATGCCCCAGGCGACCAGCCAGGGAGGCGGCTGAGCCTGGACCTGACCCAGGCCGAGGCTTTATCAGGACCAGGGACAGCTCAGGCCTGGCCCCATCCTGCAGGGAGCCGTGGATGCCTGGTCACAGGGCCCTGACTAGTGTTCCAGCCTCCTCACCACACGGCTGTGACAGCCACAGGCGGCTGATCCCCTTCCCCCGCCCCCACCCCTCAGGGGTGCCCCCGGCTCGCAGACCAGCTGCTGTGCTCAGCCTCCGGTCTCAGGGTTTGCCCAGGGGCACGCTAAGCGAGGCCCTTCCTGAAGCCGGGGTGGCCGGGCCCGGTGCCTTCCTCCTGGCCGGCTGGGGCCGGCTTCTGGGCACCGGCCACCCCAGTCCCCAGGGAGCCAGCCTCTGGGCACCGGCCACCAGTCCCCAGGGAGCCGGCCTCTGGGCACCGGCCACCAGTCCCCAGGGAGCCGGCCTCTGGGCACCGGCCACCAGTCCCCAGGGAGCCGGCCTCTGGGCACCGGCCACCAGTCCCCAGGGAGCCGGCCTCTGGGCACCGGCCACCAGTCCCCAGGGAGCCGGCCTCTGGGCACCGGCCACCCCAGCCCCCAGGGAGCCGGCCTCTGGGCACCGGCCACCCCAGTCCCCAGGGAGCCGGCCTCTGGGCACCGGCCACCCCAGTCCCCAGGGCAGCTATATGCCACTCGAGGAAGGTGTCCCTTCTCGGGAGGTGGGACCCAGCCTCACTTGCCCCCGAGGTGGCGGCCTCTCGGCTGCAAGCAGCCCACAAAACCCGTGAACAGCCCAGCCTGTGAGGCCGGCCCCAGCCCGAGGGCCCAGATGGCCATGTTGTCACAAGGGTGAAGAGAAAGCAAGAGGCAGAGACGGCCGGCACCACGTGAGGGCTGAGGACCCAGGTGGGCACATGCGTGGGAGGGGGCTGTGCCCCCACCAGCCCTGTGTGCCCGGGGGGTTCGTGTACCCGTCCCGGGTGCTAGAACCCTCTCCTGGGCTGGGGGGCGGGGCTGACCACAGCAGACAAGCAGATGCAAGGAGGCAGGAGGACCAGCGGGAAGGCAGCGGGCCCTTTATTGAAGAACTTGTCACAGACACAGACACACGCAGGCCGTGGCGCCTGGAGCCGCCTGGACACAGCCCGGCCTGGAGAGCAGCCTGCAGGGCGGGGGGCAGGCGGCCTGTTGCTGTTGACCATGGTGCCCTCTCTCCTTCCTGCCTGCTCCGCCCCAGGGCCTCGGGTGGAGGGGCCACCGGCCCTTGGTGGATTCTGAGGGCCCAGGGTCACCTCTCTCCTCCTGGCTGGGCAGTGAGCCCTGATCCCAGGACCAGGTGCCGGGACCCGGATGCGGGCCTGTGTGTGGTCAGCATCCGCCTTAGCTTCAGGCTCCAGCAGAGGAGCCCTGGGGGGCAGTGCGGGAAGGGGTGAGGCTGCTGAGTCTGGGGGCCCAGAAAGCGCACTGAGGAGACAGGGGAGGGGCGGGTGGGGCTGAGGGCCTGGGAGGAGGCGGGGCAGGAGCCATGGCCGTGCCCCGCCCACGTGGGGTGGGCCCACGGCGCGCGCTCTGGGCACCCCTCCCTGCCCCGGCTCAGGCCGGCGCCTCCAGGGTGCTCTGGGCACCTCTCCCCGCCCCGGGCTCAGGCCGGCGCCTCCAGGGCGCGCACGTGCACACTGGGCAGGCAGAACCAGGACTGCGGCAGCTCCTGGCTCGTGCTGTCCTCGTGGAAGCTGAGGTGGAGGAAGAAGTCGCCCGTGTAGAGGAAGAGGAGGGCCCCGAGGCAGGCAGCCTGGCCCGACGGCTGCACCTGCGGGGAGAGAAGAAGAGGCGTCAGCCTGGAGCAGTGCAGACCCCAGGGCCACCAGGGGGCCCCTGAACCTGCGGGGGAGGAGGGAAGCCCCCCACCGGCCTTGCTCCGATGCCCCCCAGGGCTCCCCGCTGCCCCCCAATCACTGCCCCTCTCTGCGCCTCAGCACCCGGCTGTGGGAAGCGCGAGCACTGGGTCCCTGGGGTTCGCATGCTGGGCGGTGGTGGCAGGGCTGTGGCGGGCAGGTGAGCTCTGGGACTTACGGTCCCTCTGCCCCCTCTGGGGCTCAGCTGTCCCGGGCCCCCTGCCCTGGCCTCGCCGTCCTGGTTTCAGCCCCAGGACTGAGGACGCAGCGAAGCGAGCCGAGGCCCCAGGGCGAGCCGAGGCCCCAGGGCGAGCCGGGCGGAGGTGCAGGGGACAAGGCACGGGACCAGGGCCGGGGCGACCCCACCCACCGCGTCCAGATGGAAGGTGCTGGGGCCCACGAAGGAGACGGCGCCGTGCAGGTCGTAGTTGTGCGTGCCGTTCTGGTGGTCCTGGAACGGCACCACCGTGAGCGCGAAGGGCCCCACGCTGCGCGCGCTGCGATTGGTCAGCCGCACCTCCAGGCGGATGGGGTCCCCCACGCGGCAGGCTGCGGCCTCGCAGTCACAGGGCTGGCCGTCGAGCAGCACGTCTGCAAGGGACACGGGACAGGAGGCTGTGAGGGGCTCCCGCTCGTGCGTGCGTCTGTCCATTCCCTCACCCCTCCCCCCACCAGGGCCGCCCCTCATGCCCTCTGTGCCAGGCCGGGGGCTGGGACACCCAGTCCTGGCCACACTGGCAGAGACGGGCATGGGCCCAGAGCTGTACGAGGCTCTGTGCGGGGCTGAGGGGCCCAGGGGCCCCGGGGTCGTCTGCAGGCCAGGGAGGGAAGGCTGAGCTCTGGCCAGGTCCCCCAGGACGACCACTGACGGGCACCTGGCAGGGCTTCTGCCACACACACCCCCACCACGGTGACAGTGGGGTTGGGGGTGGGAAGGAAGCACCCACCAGCTTTCCCTGCTGATCCACCTTTCCAGGGAAGCCTTCGAAGATCAAGCCCCTCACCCCCCACATGTTGTTTCTTCCAAATTGTAAGCTTTTCTGGCACATCCGGGAAACTTTACAGAGGTACAGATCGCGTTTTTTACTCCCACACAGCCCCGGCCCCTCCCCCAGCACCGCCCTCGGCATTCCACGGACGACCCCTTCCCACGTATGTCCTCCCCTGTGTGCCAGCGCGGCCGTGGGCCCGAGGGGCAGCTCTGCACCCTGCTCTCTGGGGCGCTGAGCACAGGCACACATGCCGACTCCTGTGAGAACGTGTTCGGAGGCTGCAGAAGATCCCATCGGAGCAGGGGTCCCCAACCTTTTTCCACGTGCGTATCCCCTTTAAACCCATTTCTATAAAGGGCACGTCTTGTGTTCAAAACAGCTGTGTTTAAATACGGACACTTTTGTTCAGTGCCTATCTGAACACAAAACCGTGGAAACGGGGTAATAAGTTTGGAAAGAAAAATTACTACACTGAAAGTACAAACCACAGATTTCATTTCACCGTACGCCTAACACAGTTAAATATTGACCATGACGATCAAGTCGTTAACAAACTTGATTATTAATAGTTACTTGTGTTACCTGAAAGGTCTGTCCTAACTGTTACGCAGGTCACCGGCCGATGGAAACACGGTGAGCGAGATCGGCGAGCCGGCTTGGATGCACTTAGTTTCTTGAAATCAAAGCTCAAAAGATGCAACATACGGCTTTAAAGCCGCTCCCATTAAGCGTGTTGCAGTACTTATTCTTCATGAAGGTGTACGGAGAGAGCTCTCTCTCCACTCGTTCAGTATGAGCAGATGGCAAGAGGCATTACTCGAACCAACGAGCGAGTGAAGGAGGGTGCCTGGCCCCCGCCCCACTGTGCCCCGCCCCCACCGTTCCCTCTGCAGCTCGGGGGTGTATTGGGGCCAACCTACCGCTTCCAGGCTCTGCGCCCCCAACTCACAGACCACGCTTTGGCGGAGGGCATGGTTGATGCAGGAGAATCTCGTGCGAGCAATGTCGGGGAGCACATGAGTCTCCCCTCAAAGCATAACGTCTGGCCGCAGCCCCCCTCCCCTGCCCCAGCTCCTCCTCCATGTCTAATACCAGCCGAGTCACAGACTTCACTGCGTCTGGCCCGGAATGCCTCCTGACACCTCTGCCACGCTGATGCTACAGCACCGGGACAGGCTCCATAAATAGAAGCAGAGACGGGGTGGGGAAAGGGCCTGGGGGGCCCACCCGGGGAGGCTCCAGGAGAAAGGAGGCCAAGGGCAGCCGCGGGGGGCTGGGGGCACTGAGGTCAGAGGTCGGAGGCTGGCCCAGGGCTGCACCGGACAGCACTGGGGGACACGTGTGGCCCCACCTGCCCCTGGGGCTGCCGGAGCCGTGTCCAGAGCCGGCGGGCTCCCACCACCCGCCGTTCCTACCGCCCTCGACAGCAGCGCCAGGGGCAGCTGGCCTTTCTTGGAGGCTCGGCCCTCAGCAGCTGCCGGTCGACCCTGTGGGCATTTCATTCCGGAGGTTTCTGTGATGTATATGAGCCGTGGAAGGGGCTTGTCCTGACTCGGCACCCCCATCCCAGCAGCATGTCGCCTGCCCCACCTCCGGCTGCTGAGGTTCCTGTGGGCGACAGAAGTGCCCCCCCGTCTTGGGAACCCGCTGGCTGCTGGGGGCAGATCGAAGCCCTGCGGGCTGAGGCTGGTTCTGTGGCTGCCCCGTTTTGCAGATGAACAAGTGGAGGTGTGGAGGGGGACCTGGGGTGGGGGTGGGGTCCTCCGGGGGTAGCCTCCGTGGCTGAAGGGAACACCCACGGTCACAGGCAAGTCACTTTTCAGTGGCAGAGGAATGCCCTTGGGTTTCTTGCTCATGTCCTCCTTGGCGGGCAGTGCAGGTTTCTTCCCCCCAAAACCCCACCCCCGTGACAGCGTCCACCCCCACTCACGACTCCACTTTCCTGGCCTGTGGTGACTGGGAAGTGGGGGTGACTAAGTAGATTTCGGGAGCAAAAATATTTTGCATTTAAAAGACTTCAGGACTTGAGAACAATGCCATAGGAGCGACCGAGGGGCAGACCCAGGGACAGCGGAAGCGAGCCAGGGCTCCGGGGCTCTACCACACCGGCTTCAGCGAAAGCACGCTTCACTTTTAAATTTCACAAGACACGCGTTTTCCAGTCGACATCAATCTTGGGCGAGCCTAAATTTTAGAGTCAAAGTTGATCCCAGCAAGGCTCAGCTCAGGAATTAATCAAGGAGCCGTGTCACCCCTTAAACGAAGCCAAAGAAGTTCAAGTGCGGAAAAAAAAAAAGGCTGAGACTGGGGAGGTGAGAGGGACAGGCCAGGGGGTCTGGCTTCACAGTCCCAGACACCCTCCTCCGGAGAAGGCGCAGGCAGATCGAACTCAAAACCCCGTAACTTCCAGTTACCCAGTTAAAAGGGGTGACCTTTCTCCAATGTCAACGATGGCAAACTTTTCCTTTTCCCATGGGAACCAAGTAGGTGACCTTTTCTCTTTGGCTGTTGGGAAGCTCAGCGCCAACAGTGCACCAATCCGGAGGCTTCGGTGCCCCGTGTGGGCCCCCCACCCGCACCGTACTCTCCACCTCTCTCTCCCGCGTGCCCACTCCTCCGAGTTCTGCCCAACGATGCCAAATGTGGTTTCCCTGATTCCAGATGTCACCTAATAGTTTCTATTTTGCTACTTTAGTGCATGTTGAGAGAGAGTTTGGAAAGAAGGGCAGGAGCAGGGAGGGTGCCCGGGAAGTGGGGTGCACAGCCCGGGAAGGGGGCCTTTCTGTAGGTGGCCCGGCTCAGACGCAGCTGGAGCCGCGTCGCAGGCAGGGAGGAGGGGGGCTGTGTGCGCCCCAGCACCCGAGTGCTGCGGGCAGAGAGCTCGGCTCGGCTCCCCCATACCCGGGGTCCGGGGGCCCAGCTCCTACTGCACCCCCGACCCGGCAATTGTCGGGGTGCGTGCCGTGTCAGGTCCGAACCCCGCTCTCGGTCCAGCCGTGCCCGCGTCGCTAAGAGGTCCTGAGGTAGCTGATCAGTTCATACACCAGGACGCCTCTCCCTCTGCACCCGGTTCTAGCCCCGCAGGTGTAACCGCGCTCACGGCGGGAACAGCCCTCCTGGTAAGTAGCGGCGTTTACAGCTCTTCACTGGAGGGAGTTCTTAACCTGAAGGCGCCTTAGAGAGGAGACCCAGGCGGCCTGGCGTCTTCTCCCGGGGAGGGAGGCCCAGGGCTGCTGCGTCCTCGTCTGAAGATGGGCGGGTGCCGTGCCCGGGGGCTGACCTCCGAGCCTGGGCAGAGAGCAGGTGCCCCCAGACGCCAGGGGTGGCTCTAGGCGGTCTCAGGCAGCGGCTGTTCGGTTTAAAGGACCCGCATTCGCAGCTGAGCCAGGGCGCACACGCGCTCGCCCAAGGGCCCGCACGGAGTGGCGTTCTCACCCCTGTGCTGGGCTCCGGGGGCCTCCTCCCGGGCACACCCCCCAGCTCTGTGCCACGAGGCCCTGCCCACGACCCCCTACACCCCGGCACCTTCCCTGACCTCCCCACAAGGCTGGCCGGGAGTTCACCGAACCCGCCCCTTTCCTCCCGAGCACACAGCCAGGCTGCAGCCTCCCAGCCGCACGGAGTCCCAGCCAGGCGAAAGCAGGGGGGTCAGTGACACCCCCAAAGCCGGCCCACAAACACATCCCTGCTACAGTCCCCATCATCCCGACAGGAGGACTAACGACAGGAACTGCGTGGAGGAGGCAGGGCCACGGGACGGACGGGGGCATCCTGAACCGGTAGGGCTGTTTGCCACAGCGTTTAGCTGTGACGTTTGCAGCCTCTGGTGCCCAGTCCCTTTCAGAAGGGAACCCCGCACGGAGCTGACATGCCCAGCGCCACACTGAGAATTAGGGGAGGCACAGGCGCGGGGGCCCGGGTCCCCTTTCCTTCCCAAAGGGAACAGAAGCTTGGCACAGGGAATGCTATTAAGCCTTCTCCTTCTGGACAAGCACTTCAGACAACTGAACATAAGCCAAGAAAAATGCGGGAGGGAAAAAATGGAAAATATGCCTGCTGGCTGGTGGCCTTGCACGGAGACACCCTTCTGAGAACGGCAGAGAACTGAACATCACTCGTCCGTCCACAAGCAGTGTGTCTGCCTTTTCCATCTCTCATTTTCCCTCTTCTCTCAAGCATTCCTAAATAAAGCAAAGACTCCTGCTGCCCAGCTGGACCCTCCACTTGTTCCCGTGGTCTGTGTCCAGCCTTGTCCTCCCACGCGGCGTCACCCCAGCCTCGGGCCTCCCCACCTGCAGGGTCCAATCACACGTGGGGAATGGAGCACGGGCAGGTCCCAGCAGGTGTGGGGGAGGCCGTGGGGTTGGTTTCATGCCGCCGGCCCTTTGCACGTGCTGGGCACAGCCTCTGCCAGGGAGCCTGCCCTGTCTGTCTGTCCAGGCTGCTGGAGTTTCATGACTCTCCTGTTGGCTGAGACCCACTAAGGCTGCTTTCAGACCCTCCTCCCTCCTGAGCCAAGGACACCAGGCGCCCCTACTCTGGCCCCTTCCGCACACCGCCCAGGGCCTGACACCTGCCTGGTGCTCGGTCACCCTTTATCGTGTCGAACAGACTCTAGGTGGTGACAGCCAAAGCTTCCCACAGAACCATAACGTCCCCAAGCACACACAGGTCAACCAGGAAGGACATGGGCCACCAAAGGACCTCCTGAGCCACCCGTGACCCTGAACCACAGGAGATGGGCAGCCACACAAGCAGCGTGGTAACAAGCCTGCTGCCCTGCACCTGACTGGGGCCGGGGACACAAGAGGGCACCACCCTGCTAAGAGTTTGTCACCAGCCCTTTGGAACGGGGCTTGGGGCTCATGAGGATCCAGTAAGGGGGAGGGCGCCCCTCGTCCCCCTCTGCCCCGGACCAACGCCAGCAGTGCAAGGAGGGGACAGCTCATGGTTGTAAAGAGACCGGCATCCAGAACTGGACGGAACGCATCTTCGTGGGGATCCGGAGACCAGGGATGCTCAGTGGCCATGCCCACAGTGCCTGGCACTGACCCCAACCTTGGCTCTTAGGTAAATCTGGTCCTTCCGGAAACCAGGTCACCTGTGAGCGTCCCTCCTCAGGGGGCAGGGCCATGCCCCAGCCCTTGCTCATTTCTCTGACTTTACGCTCACCTGCTTCCAATACCAGCTTGTAACCACTTGCAACAGGGGCAGTTTGCCCCATTCTGCTACTGAAGTTGTTGACCTTGGCTCTGTGGTGCTCCCAACTGGGGCAACCCCCATGGCTCCTTACAATCCGCCTAGCTATCTGGGCTGCTGTGCCCCAACCTAGGATCTAGATACTTTGTCTCTGCCTTCACAAACTCCACAAACACTACAGTACTGGTTACCCATCCATCCCATCTATCACTGCCCACCCATTCAACCCATCCATTCCTACCTGCCCATCCAACCACCCAACTCATCCATCCACCCACCCACCCACCATCCATCCATTATCAACCACCTATCCATCTATTCATCTACCATCTATCCATCCATCCAACCCATCCATTATCAACCACCTATCCATCTATTCATCTACCATCTATCCATCCATCCAACCCATCCATTATCAACCACCTATCCATCTATTCATCTACCATCTATCCATCCCATCCATTATCAACCACCTATCCATCTATTCATCTACCATCTATCCATCCATCCAACCCATCCATTATCAACCACCTATCCATCTATTCATCTACCATCTATCCATCCCATCCATTATCAACCA
>PVKE010001936.1:0-90306 GCA_004027555.1 Craseonycteris thonglongyai
CTATAAAGGCACTGTACCTTTTAGCCCATTGGATGTGCTCTAATACAGTCAATTTAGCTACTATGCATGTGTCCTGATACAGCAGCTTTGGCTACACAGAACGTTCCTGTGCTGCAACTGTATGTACCACGGTGAGCCAATCACAACAAGCAACGGTTCAAAGGTTATAATAGACCGCCTCTCTGACTCTGGCCAATCTGAGCAGGCTTTTAACTAGAACACAGTGTAGCTTGGGGTACAGAACATGTATAATTTGCATGCATAAAAAGCCTGCTTGGATTGGCTGAGTTAGAGAGGCGGTCTGAGCAGCCTTGCAGTGATTGGTGCGGGATTGAGTTGGAAAATTCCTTTAGTGGCATATCCAGACGATTTTCGGGATCGAGTTGGAAAATTCGTTTAGCGGCATATTGAGACGTTTTTCGGGATATACTCGGCGTATAAGACAACTCCTGATTTTCGGTTGACTGTTTTTCATTTCAAAAGTTGTCTTATACGTCGGAAAATACGGTATATAAATAAAACTTTGTCTCAAAATATTACTAAAATTCCAGTTATACCTCAAGTAATGGTCTTAATTCACTTAAATAAGTTTATGACAAAATACATATTGGACAAAATTCAACTAACTAAAGTCTCATCAAATATTTTCTTTGATTTTTTTTGTTACATACTTTTATGAAAAAGAAGCAAAAAGTATAATAGGGACTGAATTATTGGTTGTTATTAACATATTTTTTTTCAGATTAGATTATGATGTTTACATGTAACTGTCTATAGCTATTCCATCAATGGTCTTTTCAAGAGATGTAATAGAGAAATGATTGCGTAAAACACTGAAAACTTTGAGACTATTTTATGACCCATGATCAATTGTGTTGTGCTACAGTAACAAACAGCCCTCACCTCTTGTTGGCTTAAGGCAACCACAGGTTAATTCTTTCTCACATCACATGACTCTTGTGGGTTGTCAGAGGGCTGTGTTCCAAGTCCTCTTCACTTAGGGATCCAAGCTGATGGATAGTCCTAAAGATTTATTTCACAGTCAGGACATTAATGGGAAGGACATTTAAAAGTCACTAATTGGTTCTCAAAGTTTTACACACCGTGATACATAACTTCTACTCCTATGTTAGTAACCAATATAACTTATTAGCTAGACATGAACTTCAAAAGGATGAATAGGCACAAGTCTATCTTTGCCTAGGAAGCAAATGAGGAATAATGGCCGACCATATTGATGACTCCCATTGACAAACACACACAAAAATGTTAAGTGGTATTTAGTGGAGCAAAATAATTAAGCGACTGAAGTTGACTGATCTTAGGTATTTGAAATCAAGAAGTAAAAGAGTATTTCTAGTTAAAATAATTTTTAAATTCTATCATTAGATATCCCTTAACATCCAAGTATTAAAAATGTTAATTATAATTACTGTATTTGAAAATAGAAAATTTTATAATTGTACTCAATGCTAAAAATTACTTTTTCATATTTCTATAAAATTATTTTTTACTAAATAGTGAGTGACACCTTTGGGTTTAGAAAAATTTACCACAGTTTTAAATAATAGTTAATATTCAATTATATACATATAATCTCACACATACATTAAACTTTATTTATATATATCATGTACACTCTATGCTAACAATTAATAAAAATTTTCAATCTTTGACCCCAAAAAGAAGCAATATACTTGCATTATTTTTACTCACATATCTTAAACTTATGGGTATGTTAACACTGTGGGTGTTGCCTGCTTCTTCAGCACATATACTAAAACATGATGGATGTATCAGTAGATGTATCAAATTAAAACATTAGCTATTGAAGTCTTCATGTGGTAGATGAAGAACTGCCAATTCAAGTCACCCTTTAGCTCTCTCTCAAGCCTTCCCAACACACTTAGAGTTCAAGTTTCAGTCCCTGTCCTGTTGAATTATTATGTCTAAAAACCAATAATGTTTATGTTGTTTGGACTATTTTAAATAATATTTATTATGGAGCAAGTAGTGTAATCTCATGTTTTTCTTTTTATACAGTTTATTAAGTCTTCCTTTGTATATCTAGAGTGCATTTACCAGAAGTTAACTGATTCTTAGGATACTGAGCATTCCAAATCAGCTCCATGGGTTTATTGAACTTTTTGGAAAAATCTCAGTGTTACCCATCAATGTTGTTTGTTTGATTGGAGGGGAGAGTAGGACCCGGGATCCCTGCCATAAAGACCGGTGGTATAAGAAATAACTATTACTTCAAAGGTATTCATTCCCTCATGCATATTTTAGTCCTTCCTCTTCTGTGTTGCCACAGTACAAAGATATCCATATGCCATTTATTGAGCTGAGATTACACTGTCTGTACTAGATTGCCAAGTCCTTGAAGCCAAAGCTCCTTGTCTTAACCTGCTCAATAACTCTAGGTCTTAGCCCAACACTGGGTACAATTTAGTATTTATTCAGCATGGAGTACGGGCCAAGCATGTCATAAAATATTTTCATATATTTCTTCTCACTTAACCTCCTCTGATGCTCAGGAAAGATACTACTACTCTCATTTCACAGGTAATAATATTATAACTCACATCATGTAACTGAAAACACCCAGGGCTGCAACAGGGGCAGATGTAGGACTTGGATCTCTTTAGGCTGAAACCAACTCATCATCTTTCCCTAATCGTTCATTGTTTCACATATGAGGAGTCTGGCACAGGGTAAATAAGCAACAAATACATGTTCGAAGTACCAAAATGACCATCTTTTATTATAGAATTTTTAGATGGAGAGAGTACAACAGGTTGTAGGTATTGTAGGAAGTCGCATAGAAGGATTCAAGGCACCAGGAACATTGTACAAGGTTAATTCTTAACAGTCAATCACAGGAGATTCTGCAAGAAGTGAGAGCTACCAAAAGTAGGAATGGAAAAAGGGCAAAGCAGCTGCATATCATCGAGTTGTTATGAACAAAGGGCAAAGTGATGGTATCTGTGGAATAAGTCTAATAACCCAAATCATTGAATCATAACTGGCTCCTGTTACTGAGATTTTGCTCTTCTTTCCTTTGACATAACTATGTATCAAACACTGATGCAATTCCTATCATCTTTCTAACTAGCCATTAATATATATATATATATTTTACTAAAAGAGAGAGTGTATCTAATAGAAATGAGAGGTTACACCCATAAATAAATTTAATGCATCACTCTTATTTAGATTATTCTTTCTTTTTTTTCTGCTTTTTTTTTTTTAATGGATGTCAGCATTTTAGAGGCAGATGATGGTTTCAGGAAAATATTTACATCTCTTTAGTTTAGTAAACTGAGAACTTAGTATAGAGATAAAAGAGAAGTTAAGCACAAAGAAAGTGGATGCAGCTCTAACACAGTATTTTTGTTCCTAGATATTTTAGTCCATCAGATTTTGCAACCCAAATGTATTTTGATTTATATTTTCTTCTGATTGAATTATTTAAATGTTTAATAAAGTAGGAATTATTATAGCACATTATGCCCTTCTTTATACATCCATACAATGTTCATCTCGTTAAGTTCTAATAACATCAATTTTGTTTTTCTGTGTAACTAACAATTTTATGTGTTTTGTTATGTTTTTCTACATAGCACTTTGATGTGTTCTGTTCCTTAAGTCTTCTTATGTATATTTTTCTATAGTTAAAATACATTTCTGCTTACTTCAAGTTCATTTTGAAATCTGGCCTCATCTTTGAGGAGAAAACAAACACTTCCTCTCTTGAAACCTTCTCTTCAACAGGAACGTTAAGGAGCTTGCTTCTAAGACATGGGACACTGAGGAAAATGCTAAATGAAATGGTTTGTATTTGTTGAAGTTAGAGGCATTATGGAATCAATTCTGCAAGGCTGTATTTTTGTCATCTTTGAGCTCATCATTGTGTCTCTGACGACACGTAATTGACTTTACTAGGTGAAGACAGATACATCTGTTTATTACATAACACAAATGAGGTCTTACTTTAGATCATTTTACTATTTCCAGAATGATGTTAAAGTTACCAATATTGCATTTTAAGATTTCCAAAACATAAATAGTAAAATGCAAAATGACTATCTACATACATTCAATGCTTCCTAATTGAAATTAAACCATATTTTTATAACTTCTAAAGGAACCCAATAACCTAGTAGACCCAAATCATAAATGAGCTAAGGAGAGTCTATTTTTATTTATTTAAAATAATTTTCAGATTTCTCCAGTTGGTGGTATGGACAGAATGTTTTTGTTCCCCCAAAATGTGCGTGTTGAAGACCTAACCACAGATTTGATTATTAGGAGGTTGAAAATTTCAGAAGTGATTAGTTGCAGATGAAGTCATAGTATGCAGCCCACATGATGCCATTAATTCCTGTATAAGAAGTGACAAAAGAATTTCTCTTCACTGTGTGAAGATACAGTGAGAAATGCATTTTTAAAAGAATCAAAGAACCAAGAATTTATGTGATGAGCCAATGGCATAAATCCAAATAAATCCAAATGACAATTAAGTACATCTTCAGACATAGCAGAGTGGGCATATTGAGGATGGTGGATGTTTGGAGAGATGAGTATGAGAAATAGGACAGTCTACTACCATATCTAACTTTGCCAAAATAACCGCTTATTTATAAACTTACTTTAGATTGGATATCCTTGATTTTTCACCTGACTTGAAAATTCCTTGTTATAAAAATATACAGCTACCCTTTGCTAACAAAAATATATACATATTTTGTAAGTCTCTGAACAGAGAAATATTTTTTAATAAAATAGAGATGTCCCACCTAACTTCAGAGTATGGCTTCCGCGTTTTGAAGAACATGACTTGCTAAAATGGCATATGAATCACACGTGCACACTTCTATTCTTTGTCATCAATTAATGGCATGGCTAAAGTGAATTTTCCTCATTCATGTCGGCCTTTAGGATAATCACTATAGTTATTCTTTAATCTACCTCATTTACATTTTTAGCTTCCTCACCCCAGCCCCCAATCTAAGCTCCTGACTTTGAATGGCAAAAAAGAATTAACTTTTTTATCTAAAAAAAGTTCAGGGAAGCTGGGATGGCTCAGTGGGTTAAGGACTTGCTCTGCAGCCCCAGGGACTGAGGATCAAATCCCAGCCCCAGCATGTGGACCCATATGCTGAACTGGGGTGTGCCTCCCATGTAGGAGGCCCCCAGTTCAGTTCTTATTCCCCCGTTTGGTCCCTGGCTCAAGGGGGTGTGCCCTCCCATATGGGAGGCCCCCAGCCCAGTTTCCGCGCTGCACGGCTCCTGCCCACCTGTGTGGAATGAAACCATGTTGAAAACTGATGATGTACAACTATGGAGATGGCTCTGGACCCTCCCCCTTCTCTCTGCCTCTCTCTGTCTCTCTCTGTCTCTGTCAAAAACAATAAAATAAATATTGAAAATAAAATTCTTCTAAATTTATTTGTCAGTTCTGACAGAGGGAGAGCAGGAGGAAGGAGGGGAGAAAAGAAGGAAGGAGGAGGGAAGGAAGGTAGATTGGGTACTAGAAATAGAGTTATCTACTAGAGATAAAGGATGCAGATGGCTGAAATAAAATTGTTTCCTCAAACCACGGAAGCCGTGATACCAACTTACTCACTGAGCTGATAATTTTGAATTTAATGAAGAAAAATTAACTGAAAATTTATGCTAGATAAATATGGTTTTTATTTCCATTTTTGTCTATAGCCATGTTTCTGTGTGAAATGCACTTCCCCATTGAGTAGTTTTCCACATTTTCCACATATGTACCTCCCTCTGCCTTGAAACCAATGTATATTTTTCTTTTATAAACTTTGACAGAAAAATTGTAGACTTTTTACCAATTAGATAATAAAAATAGCTTCCCCTATTCCTCTCTATTACTCCGGGAAATCTCAGCTGTGTTTTTTGTTTTTTTTCTTACGTCCTCAAGTTATATACGATCCCAATATATGCTCATTAATTCGGACACACTGAACATTTATTTTATTTATAATTTTTGCTCCTTGTTATTCTCCAGAGACACACCTCTCACTTTTATGAGTGACCTGGGGGTACATAGTCATGCAGTCATGCTTTAGCCTGCTTTAGTGTCACACATTCATAATGCTGAACACTCAATCTACAACCCACAGCCACACGGCTTGGTCACAGCTCCAATCACACAATGTCCTATTGCAGTATTTCATGTCATACCTCTGAGACAAGCAATTCCTGATCAGCCCCTCGATTTCCCCTGCTCTGAACGTCTGGGCCCATTTGGCTGCTGACCTTGTATAAATGGGGATGACTAGTATGTCTTTGGTCTCCTATAGCAGCAGAGGGCTCAGAGCAGACATAAAACAGGCCCACAGCCCAACACCATCTGAACAGTGTTTCCTGTCTGTAGTTCTCATTTCTACACTTGGCATGAGCTGCAGTGACCTTTGCCCTGTTCTTGAAAGGGATGCTTTTGGTGAAGGTTAACAGCGACTTGGCCCCCAAGCTTACAATGTCCTAGGCTCCCACTGAACTCTGACTGCGCCATATGCGCACGGTGCTGTGAGTTCTGATTTAGTGGTATGGGCAACTCTCCACCAGACGTGAGCCCACTGAGAGCCCCATAATTATGTGACTTCAGGATATTTGTGTGCCGTCCCCCACCCCCACCCCAAGCCTTACCAGAGTTATGAAATTCAGGCTTTGGTCTGCATTTATCTGCCGAGTCAGCAGTGTTTTGACCACATGAATTAACGATAGCACAGAGAGCACATTCTACAGCTACTTGTAACTACTCTTATTAAAGTCAAACATGAAACTTTTTCTGAAAATATTGTCTCAACCACTTGCCTCTGGATAGAGCCATTCATGCAAGTTTACTGGTTCCTGTTCCACAAAGAGCTTTGACTCCATATGTGCCACCATGCACGCAGAATCATGTCGCCTAAAATTTAATAGGTTAAATGTATGTTTCTGCAGTTTATTACTAAGGAATTCCATCCATAAGAGATGGCAAAAAATAAATAAATAAACATTTTCCTTTGCTCATACTATGAAAGTCTGAGCATTCTTGAAATTTTTATAGGACAAAGTCCCTGGGAAGTAAATGTCATGTTTATTAAGTGAAGAATTCTCACTTTTGCAAAGCTGTAGTGTAATGTTTTACTATGAAAACTTTTTGTTGAGGTTACAAAGGCATTTGAGGTATTTGCTTATTATAAACTTCTTTGATTCTACTTTTAATATGTCAATGGAACAGATATAAAACTATTTACTCACATTACAAATTTCTCTTGACTTTTGTTTATTTTGAAGATGCTATTTTAATCATGTCATCTCAGTAAAAAGTAAATACCTTGTTAATATTAAAACTGTAAATCTATTATAGATCATTTAAAATGCACATTGTTTATGTCTGCTTATCATTCCTCTTATCCTTCAAGCAACATCCTTGAAATAATAATGAAGTAACTCTTGTTTGAATTAGTCTACCTGAGTCAAATAATCTATCTGTAGTAAATGAGTGAGCATATCACAATAAAATATCTCTTATTTTTATCCCTTCTCTTGACATTTTTCAGCTCATTTAATTAATAGCTTGATCTAATCATAAACTCTGGAAGAGATAGAGTTGAGGATGCAGCTTTGTTATTTTCTAATATACTGTGTCAAAAACAAAAGCCCAACACCTATATGTCATTGAGATCAGAATATAAAGCATTAACAAGTAATTTATCATCCTGAATTTAGATTTCTAAAGTTTATGTAAGTGAACATTTGAGACTAGAGAACAGGCCTGTATTTCAGCTATTTCTCTAGTATCTACTGAATAAAGTGTCTAATGCAAAAATGTTACTCAATAGACATTTCTTGAGTAATAGGGAAAAAATATTAATTGCTTTTAATTTTTCAAATGAAAACAAAAATAATTATATTTCTTCTTCAGATAATTCTTTATCCTGAAAATCTTTATCAAATAATTTTTATATTTTATTTTATATTGACACTTTTTTCTTGCAGATTTTCTTTCATTTGGGGATATATTTCATGTAAATTGGTACCGTATTTTCCTTTACTTGCTTAGAATAAATTATCAATAACCATAGTTAAATGAAATTTCTTCATTCATATATACATTTATAGGAAGAAAATAAATCCTGAATTTTATTTTATGTTCTAATTTAAAAGATTATTTTTTGTTTTCTTAACATAGCAATCTGTTTTCTACATAGAAAGCCTGTAGTGTGTGTGTGTGTGTGTGTATGTGTATGTGTGTTAGAGGTATGAGGTGTAAAGAACTGAAAAGGGAATTTAATTCATTCTTTAATTTGTCACACTGTGTCAGTAAAATAGGAGAGATTTTGTAGTCTGACACACAAGAATAAAAAGTGTTTACCCTGTCTCTTATTTGCCTAAAATCTAATGCTAGACAAATTAAAAATGACTAAAATTCCATATGCAGCAATATTTCTAAAAGCTTATACTAAGGCATAAATTCACAACAGCATGACAGAGATTCTGTGACTGGAACACTGCATTACTCTTCATTATTGGAAAAACAAACTCTTTAACTGTGAACTTCAAATGTTGAAGTTTCAAGACATAGATTCTGTAGACACTTTCTTAGCTACAGAAAGCTCACAGAGGTTGGAAAATAGGTCAATCAATGTGCCCGATAAACTGTTGGCTCATCTAATTGAGGGGAGGGCAAAGTAACATAGAGCATTTCATTTCATTAACAACAAGTCTTGGATATAGTCTTGTCTTTCATAAGGAGAGCACCTATCTGGACTCTCTTCCCTGGGTCATCTTTCTAGAGGCTGTATAAATAAGTTTCGGTCCAGATCGTTAACCCCAACTGAACTTTGAGACTAAATGAGAAAACGTGCATTGCTTTCTGACTTCTTTTAGAAAATGGTCGTGTATGAATTCATGAGTTTGCAATTAGAAGTCTGGTATATTGTTTTTCATAGTACGGCCTCCCTCTTTCAAGTTGCCTAATATTACATTTCCTTCAGGAGCATATCTTGTTAGAAAGGCAGGCCAGGGCCAGCACCTCCCATGACACCCTGTTCCACTGAGATTATGGTTGATGAATGATTCGATTGTTTTATATCGATCATAGCTTATTGTATAAAAAGCTGTTGAGTGTTATTGAATGTCCTTGGATCAGGGGCTCCCATGTCAGTTATTCACTGCCATAAAACATGACAAAAAACAATGATCACATTTTTTTTTCCATAGAAGTAAAATGATGGGCATAGAAAGCCATATGTTAACAATGCTACAGTAAATGCCCAAGGCTTGTTTCCTTCTGCTCTCATCTGACATTATAAATGTACCTTCAGTGTTTTAAAAACATTTTTATTCATGAATCTTAGCTGACGTGGCACCATTCATTTAGTGCCATTGTCCTCAAACCAAAAGAATAATAGATACAGTTTCTAGAATATTCCTCATGGTGGTTTGGTGGAGAGGTTTGGGCAACAAGGTTTGTTTGCTGGTTTTCCTCTTCATCAACACTTGTGAGACTTTTCCCAAATAAGCCCTCCTTGGGTAATCAAATGTCATTGCAAATTTAGAAGGTACTGTTTGTATCCTCATTCACCTTTTATCTTGTCATTTTTCCTGTTACTCCACATGTACAAAATTGAATTGGGCTTTTCAATTATTAATAGAGAATTTTGGGGACAATCCCTTCAAATATAACTAAGGCTTGAAGGCTGCTTTTGCTTTTGTATATCTTGGTCTAGAGGCAAATCTAAATTTATCTTTGATAATCATAATGGTGCTCAATCAAATCCTTGGATTTAGAAGATTGTGAAAGACGAGGGAACCCTGTGTTCTTGTGATATTGTGAGGCCCAAAATCTGAAGTTACGCTTCCTAATAGGACCCAACCTTGCAAAATTCTTGGAGATGCTCTTCTCACAGCCTTTGGACATGGGGTTTCGGTTGTACCCCCTTGTGATCTTTACAGGAGTTGCAAAACAGAAGTGGTGATGGGTTTCTTTTTTAGTGACCAAATCCCAAATCTGCTGATATAACCTGATCTTTCCTTATGAACCAAAAGGTACTCGGTAACTGACATATCTGAGCTTCCTGAAATGGGAGAATAAGAACATTGTAGCTACAGTGACAGAAAATTGTACATTAACCCATTTTTGAGGCCAAAACAAATCTTGACTGGTCCTCAAGGTGAAAATAAAATATAAACACTGCTCTTGGAGTTTTTTCTAAACAGAACTTGCCTCTAATCCTAATGGAACAGGACTGTATATGATGATCAGCATTTAATCATCTTTTTCACGTGTAGGAATGCTACATTTTCTAGGATTTGAAATCATGCATTATCTCGCGGTAATCACTGTAGCCTCAATGGCATCTTGTGTGCGATATTCTCAGGGCAAACAAAAAATGGGTTACAGAGTGAAGTTGATTTAGCTAGTACTCAGATCATTACTTAGAATGTTTTAACTGTTTTTTGTACTTTAGGTGGTCTGCCATACCAGAATTCTCACAATGGGACTAAATTCCATCCCACCAAGAGATTTGTTTTTCTGCCTTTTGATAAGAAATGTAAGCTTCTCCATGAAAATACCATCCACTGTTTGCAGGGTGCATTTTGGTTTGTGTAGAAGATAATTTTATGTTTACTGTGGCCTTTAAGAACCCATAAGGACTTCATTAACTTTGATAAAAGTAATGTGGATAACAACTCCAGTGACCATCAATATAGCACAGATACATGTGACATCTTCCATGTTTACATGTTTATAAATACCGGTGTTTATAGAATAAGGTATTGAATAGGGTTTTGAATATATGAATTCCTTGCTTCTTCGGCGTGTACACTGTCAATACTATCTGATTCGCATAAACAAAGAACTAACAAAGTAAGAAATACCAATAGAAGTGCGCATTTTATGAATTCTTATAAATAATAAACGCCAATGCAGTGCAAGCAGAGATATAATTATTCAACTCTATAATTGATACAAATGATTTCTTATAGGGGAACATCTGCTATTAGCAAAGTATATTAAAAGATTACTTCTGTACTGTGTACTTATAAAGTGTGAACTGATAGAAGTACTTTTGAGAGCAATTTGGACTAGTTTTAATAATTTGAGATATAGTCTGACCCTTAACTCAGGTTCACCTTTTGAAGGTTATTCAGAAGAAATACATCGTTTTTTAAAATTTATTTTATTGTTTTTGACAGAGACAGAGAGAAGGGGGAGGGCCCAGAGCAGTCTCCATAGTTGTACATCATCAGTTGTGACATGGTTTCATTCCATACAAGTGGATGGGGGCCACACAGGGAGTGAACCAAACTGGGGGCCTCCCACGTGGGAAGCTCACCCAGTTCAGCATATGGGTCCACACGGGTTGGGACAGGGATTCGATCCTCAGTCCCTGAGGCTGTAAAGCAAGCACTTAACCTGCTGAGCCATCCCAGCTTCCTCCAGAGAAAGTACATGTGATTTGTTGTAAAAACAATCTGTGGGGAGGCTGGGATGGCTCAGCATGTGAGCACCCATCTTGAAGCCCTGGGGTCAATGATGAAATCCCGTCCTGGCCCCATGTGAACACATATGCTGACCTGGGGTGTGCTCCCAGTTTGGTTCTGACTGGGGTGAGCTTCGCAGGTGGGAGGTCCAAGTCTGTTCCTGCCCTGTTCAGCCCAGCTCCCACCTGTGGAGTGAAATTAAATAGAAAACTAGGACTAGGCTGACTATATGTACTGTTTGAAATGGGACAGTACTGTTGTTTTCTGTCCTGTTTAAAATGGGGCATCTGGTCGGCCTATTCAGCACTAAAAATGAATGTTTTCAAAATTATAAAGATGTAAAAGTGGGCCTACGTTAAAAATTAGAATATACTCATAGGACCACCTGCAGAGTCTGATTTAGTCTATAAAATATATATGTCAATACCATCTAGATTATAGCTTATGTGACCCTGTCATTTAATATGTAAATAATTTGAATCTCTTAACACTAAGTCTAATACTCTCCAAGATTTTTCTGGCCTCCCAGAAATTGAGGTCAATATTCTTCTAACTGTTTCTCCTCTTAATGTAGTCTTATAAATTAATGAATCATATTTTTCTACTTCCATTTAATAATATTTTTCTTTTATTTAAAAGTGTTTTAGTAATATTTATTTTTAGTTATGATATCAGTAATTTGTGTTTTCTCTTTTCTATTAATTATAGTTGCTTGATGTTTATCAAGTCTATAAATCTTTCCAAAGAGTCTACATTTCTGTATTTTCTATTTTAATAATTTATGCTCCTATTTAATTTTCTTGCATTTAAAGTTTTCTTGTTATTTACTCTACTTTTTTAGAATTTCTTATTATAAAATAAAATTAATTAATGGAAAACTTGGCAATATGAGTATCTTTTGATGTTTAACATGTAGATTTATTTGGCTGTTTATTTGTGGTAAGCAATGTTTTCAAAATACAGTCATTCATTTCTTATGTGTCATGATGGCTACTCCCAAGAATCTAACCTATTTTCTTTGTTGTACTGAATGTTTGTGTAGATAAAATTATGGTCTTTATTTTTATGCACATTTGTAGAGGTATACATGCTTCTGTTTTCCGTTTCTGTGTGCATGACTTGAGGAAAATGTTTCATTCTTTGTATTATTTATTCTTTCTCATAGAAGTAACATGGATAGCTCGTTAAGAACACTGCTCATTGAAATGTTCATAGGACAGATAATGTGCCTCCTTGATTGCAGCAGGAGAAAAAGAGTATTTTTAAGTGTGTTAGAAAAAAGTGTCAGAGCACCTCCAGCTAAGCAGACAGGCCAAGGTAACCGTTGTGCCTGACGTTAACGACAATCTGTTCTTGCTTCTCCTTGTTCTGATTAGAGCTCTTGCGTCCCTACTTCAAGGCTGATACACTCCCATCTAGATCAGTAAAGAAGGCGCACAGAAAACGTGACAGTGAGGGTGTACTCTCTGCTCCTGTAACAAATGAACGTTTTGTTCGTTAGAACTTGTTCAGGGCACTGGATATTTTGAATGATGGATAGTGATATGGAATTGTCAGCAGGAGGAAACATCAGCACTCATTAGTTAGTTCCCCGACTTGTAGGCAGAAATGGATTCAAACCGACCCCGACATATGGATTGCCTCAGGAAAGACTTCTCAGATTGTCGCTGTACCTAGCTCAGTGCCTTGAAAAGTTGGGTTGTCAAAAGTATGCTCTATTGGAGCTCTGACTTCTATTTTTAACAAAATTATTTACTCCACGGCACCATACTCACCAAACCTACTTGAATCTGTTTTTGTATCGCTAAGTAACAGTAGTGAGATACAACTTAGTGAAAAATCCTCTTAGGGGAAAAACAAGGGTGAGTTTGGGAAAAACCTCATCACTTTCAACCTTTGTGAAAATAACTCTGGAAATTATACACTATATAAAAAAAAATGCTGTTCCTATTAGCATATCATCACTCATTGATTTTATTTTCACAGTGCATCTCAGTGTTAATATTCCAGGGCTTTTGTGTTTTATAAATTTGTGGAATTTAAGACCGAAGAGAAATTTTTTTTTTAAAAGCTTTATTTATTTATTGTTTTGTTTTTTTTTTGACAGAGTGAGAGAGAGAGAGAGAGAGAGAGAGAGAGAGAGAGAGAGAGAGAGAGAGAGAGAGAGAGAGAGAGAGAGAGAGAGAGAGATACAGAGACAGAGAGAGAACTGAACTGGGGGAACTCCCCAGTTCAGCACATGGGTCCGCACGGGCCGGGGCCGGGATTCGATCTTCGGTCCCCAGCGCTGCAAAGTGAGCACTTAACCCACTGAGCCATCCCGGCTTCCCTCGAAGAGAAGTTTTGAAGTGTGCATATTATTCTTGTTCTTTCAATGAAGGGCATTCACATCTAGGCACTAGAAAGAGAAATATCCTGCAATTTATAGAAGAAGAAAAAAAAATAACCATACAAATGATTAGTAAGGAACTCATTCCGAATAGAAAGAAAGCTTTTCTGCAAGGAAAGAGAATTAACCCTTTGAATTAGTAAGGTAATGTTTAGTACACTAGAACCCTCAGTGCGGACCTCGGGATTTGAGAACTCAGGATGGCTGTGACCTACCCTTGCTCCCTGAACTGTGTTTCTTCTTCATAGAACAGTGAGATGTTAGCTACACATCATATTACTCACTATCACCCAGGTCTTTCTGAGTCAAAAATCTCTGGGAGTGCAACTGGGGAAGTTGCGTGGGTCACACAATCCCAGGTGGTATCATGGAGGTACTATTGCAGCTGGTTCCGGGACCACATTTGGAAAATACTGTAGCTACAAGCAGAAAGCTTATACTATACAGTGACTTCATTCAAGCCACCTGGTCACCCTGAGGTCGTACATACTACTGGGCCCTTCTGTGATCCTTCATTTCTGACCTTGCTGTCTACTAACCATGGTTCCTGACACATAGTTTGGGTATCTATCTATCAAGCTTCCTGAGAGGCTCAATGTTTATCCTCTTCCACACACAGAAAGACTTGGAAAAGTGTGGCCCCTTCAGAAAAATGTACGTCTTTAGGAATAGTCTTTTTGCTATACTACAAACCATAAAGAGCAAAGTGAAATAATAACTCTACTAACTCCCCATCCCCTGCAACGAGGCCCCTTGTAGGGCCCTTCTGGTCTGAGTCTCAGCTTGGCTACGTGACTGACAGTCAGGATACAGGAAGGAGCAAATATAACATAAGCAGGGATTTGAAAAGCGCGTACGTCCTCACTGCTATCGACAGGCTATGACGTCCTGTGCGACACCTGAGGCAGTCAAGTGCAGAACGAGACATTTGTGGCGTTGCGACCTCTGTTACTGATAGCAAAGCTTTCAAAACACGACACTAACTGAAGCCATCTTAGGTCACCCAGCTGCTAGAAAATCCATGAGCCAAGTTTCTTTGTCTAGTTAGGGTGAAATGGCAATAGTTTAGTATTAGATTAAGTCATTCATTCTTTGATTTAAATAATTAAGATGTGAAAATTATGAAAGTTGCATGAGACAAATTATTGAGGTATTTTCGAAGGACGGAAACACCGGCTTTTTTGCCTTCTGGTTGTGAGGTATTTGGACAGCCTGCTGGGATGTTATTTGTAATTGAATAATTTATATACTATTTAAACTAAATCATTGATCATCCCATCGCTAAGTTTCTAAATCTCCAACTAGGGACTGTATGAATGCCTGTGGAACAAATGATAGGCAGGACAAAAGATATCGGCTCGAGCATATTTTCTTAAATAACTACAAATGGAGTTTGAGCAGGTTTTATATGAAATAAAAACTTCTCATATAGAGATGAAGTCTTGTATGGTTCATAAAGGCTTTTAAATGTATTAAAAAGTATAATTACAAAGATAATTCAAGATAGAATATTTTCTATGCTGTATAAATATTATATATATAAATATTAATATATTTCAAAACTCTTAAAATTGGCTTTACAGTAAATACTACAACATTGTAAACACTAATATTTACTGATAAAAGAATGCAACACCACTTAATGTGCCTCTCAATGCATAAATTATTGTGTTCTGCAAATTAAACACCTTGGACAGTTAGCCAAAATCCTCATAAATGTAAGTACCTTAAAACATCTAATGTTCCAACAGGGAATTATTAGGTGCTTGGGGAAATCAGTTAACCGGAAGAGAACGTGCTTTTGCATAATTGTGTGTGTGTGTGCATCATGTCAGACATTATTCATAATAAAAAGTAGGAAATATTTGTTATTTACTTTTTTGATGTAGCCACAGGAGAAAAAACGTATTTTTAAGTATGTTAGAAAGAAGTAGCAAAGCACGTCTGACTGAGCATACCTGAGTTTACATATTTATTTTAGTGTATAGATCTTGTTCGTAAAATGTGAGATGTGTATTTGTGAGACAGCCTCTCTTTAGAACTGACTAAAAAAACTTACCAGTTTATAAACATTTCTATCACTGACCAGAGCTGACCTAGCTCCCAAGACAGATATCAAATCTATATCCTTTTATGTGACACTCTTATCCTAAAGCCCAAGGAAACATTAAGTCAGTATGGATAGTAATATATATTTAGAAACAAGTGATCGGAGAACTATTATTTCTTCATACCCCTCAAAAAATGTATTGCTGTAACTTTTCTTTTTAAAATAAATCAACTCCCTCTCTGACTCCATTAAATTTCTTTTGTTGTTGTTAAATTTATTGGGGTGACATTGATTGACATCAATTACATTGTTTCCTGGTGTACAATTCTACATGACATCGTCTACACATTGCATCATGTGCTCACAACCCAGAGTCAGCTCAATTGGCTCCATTAAATTTTAATTCACGCTGGGACGTGTGGCCACCTGTTCATTTACAAAGACTTCGGTCACGAAGACGTAGGTTCAGAGAGCTGAGACAAGAATAGAATAAAATGGATGGGGTCCTTTTAAGTCCAACTGTGACTTTCATCTTTGTCGCAAACTAAGCACCACATTTGGCAAGATTGGAAGCTTCAACTGCAGGCAGGTCCAAGTTGGCACAGAATCACCTTGACAGACTCCCGGATCTGCAAGAACTCTGAGCTCCCCAAGGTTCCTTTGGCTAAATTTAACTTTCCTCCTGTAAAATGAATGAGATGCTCCTGAGGATAAGAAAAGGCTTCAAGAACAAGAAGAGCAAGCGCCAGTTTCTGTCTACTCATTCAGGCATATTACAGACTGAGGTAAGTTATCAACAACCTGTACAAGAAAATACCTACTGTGTACAAGGGAGGATATTCCTGCAAATCCGGAAAGATCAATGATTGGCTCTGCTTTATTTTTCCTTTTTTTTTTTTTTGGAAGCAATTGGGTCCAACAGGGAGAGCAGGAAAGTTGAATGATTATGTCATCTGGATGTTAGCAAGGCTGGGTCTGAAGTCTATTTTGAATATTAGGTTTTATTACTGAGAGAAGGGAATCCAACGTTCTTCTGACTGAATTTAATCTCTTCCTAAAACAGAACCCAAAGAAATACATGTCATTAGACACGTCGCGGTAGCTTTGGCAAGCTGTGGCACTACCAGGCTGACTTATGCACACGGCATGAACTTTGAAGTCATGGTAGTTTTGTCTTTATTTAGGTCCACGATTTGTTCAGAGGGCTGTATCTTTTTCCCGCATCACACACAGTTTGTTGGCAAAACCCGAATGAGACGTTATAGCTCAAGTGTGGTTATTTTAGGAAGAGTTTTGGCTCACGTCGTTGTGGAGTCAACCAAGCTGTCCAGAAGCCTGAAACGTTACTTAAACTGAAAAGCATCTTAATTAATTAAATACTGATTTAAAAAATAAAAAAGACCTTAATATCCTCTTGCCTCTGGACCAGAATTTGCTTATTTTTTTATTTACTTTCACAGTTTCCTTTTCCTTATTAGATAGCAGAAACAGAAGTTTCCTAGCTTGCCAGTGATAGAAATCTGTGCCCTACAATGTGGGTCATTCCCGTTTTCAGCCTATGCTCATGGCTTTAATATTTTTAATCAGGCTGTATGGATGGAACTTTTCCCAGGCTTCCTCCGGTATCCATGCAGCATAGACACTGTGTTTCTAAGTTGAAAATGCTGTGGCATTTCACAAGGAAACCCTTGTGTGCTGTACCAGTTGCTGTTTTCTTCTTCCTCATTTTATTTTCAGAATTCAATAGTCAGAGAACCTTAGGAGCCATCTGTTAGAAGCTGTTCATTTTACAATATTTTTTAAAAGATTTATTTTATTGTTTTTGACAGAGACAGAGAGAAGGGGGGAGGGCCCAGAGCAGTCTCCATAGTTGTACATCATCGGTTTTCTGACTTGGTTTTGTTCCACACAGGTGGGTGGGAACTGGGCTGGGGGTCTCCTGCATGGGACTCATGCCCCCTCGAGCCAGGGGCTGAACCCAGGAGGCAAGACCTGAATGGGGGGCCTCCTGCATGGGAAGCACATCCCAGTTTAGCATATGGGTCTGCACGGGCCGGGGCCAGGATTTGAACCTTGGTCCCCAGGGCTGCAAAGTGAGCGCTCAACCCACTGAGCCATCCCAGCTTCCCCATTTTACAATTAAGGGAATTAAATCTTTAAGATGCAGAGAAACTTATCCACACTCACACAGATAATCAGTGAAATCAGTTCAGACATCAGGGCTACTGGATGCTGGGACATTGTTATCTAATCGTACGCTTTCTGGAAGCTCCCAAGTCTGTTTTGATTCCCTTTGTAGTCCCCACACCAAAAAATGGAGGCTTGTCCCACTTATCAATTCCTGACCATACATGAAACTCTCTAAAGAGATGAAGTGTTAAAGAATCATAAATACCTACTGTTTTTATCTCCAAGACTATCATGTTTTATTTTTTTTATATTTATTGGGGTGACATTGGTTGGTAACAATTATGTAGGTTCCAGGTGTACAATTCTACATGACATCGTCTATGTGTTGCATTATGTGCTCACTACCCAGAGTCAGCTCTTTCCATCACCATGTATTTGATACCTCCTCCCTACTCCCCCGCCTGCCTCCCCTCTTATCCTCAGGTAACCACCAATCAACGTGACTGTGTCCATGAGTTTTTGTTTCCTTGTTACTTTCAGTTTTATATTCCACCTATAAGTGAGGTCATATGTTTCCGGATTCTTTCAGTCTGACTTATTTCGCTTAGTAAGATGGTCTCTAGGTCCATCCATGTTGCCACAAATGACTGTATTTCATCTTTTCTTATCGCTGAGTAGTATCCCATTGTGTAAATTTACCACAACTTCTGTATCCAGTCCTCTATCAAAGGACACTTTGGGTGTTTCCATGACTTGGCCACCATGGACAGTGCTGCGATGAACATTGGGGTACATATACCTTTGCTGATTAAGGTTTTCAGGTTTTGGGGGGTAGATACCCAGTAGAGGGATGACTGGGTCATATGACAATTCCATTCCTAGTTTTTTGAGGAATCTCCATACAGCCTTCCACACTGGTTGTACCAGTTTACATTCCCTCCAGCAGTGTATGAGGATTCCTTTCTGTCCACAGCCTCTCCAGCACTTGTTATTCCTTGTCTTGTTGATTATAGCCATTCTAACAGGTATGAGGTGACTATCATGTTTTAGAAGGTGAATTGGACACTGAATGTTCACATTTTTACTTTCTTTTTACATGTTAATTTTTTTTTTTTAATTTTATTTGAGAGGTCTATCCAAAAAGAAGAAAAATAAAGAGAAAGGAAGCATGGTTGTTCAATGTTTATTTTTTAAAGAAACTTTTTTATACATCTTAGCAATTAATATTCCTTTTTTTGGAAAAACCTAGTTCTAAAAATTGTTTTAAAATTGGTCAAAACCAATGTCACCCCAATAATTTTAACAATTATTTCAAAAATCGACAATACAATAAAAATCAGTTGAAAACTACGCACTTGAAAGTGTATTTCACCAAAATTTTCCATTTTATGAAGATGTAGCTCTCCAAAGGACTCAAAGGTCCCTTGAGATGACCAGATAGTCTAATAATTGTGCTGTTATCTCCAGTTTTTGTTGTTCTATGGAAAAGAAAGCCTCAAATCCAGTTTTCCCTAAGCTATCAAATTTTAATTTTCTTATGATGTTCTCATCTCAAAGGATCAGTAGAGAGTGAAAGGCTCTGTATTTTGAAGATTGGAGACCCCCGCCCCCAATATTTGGAAGCACAGATGAGGTGTGAAGTCCCAGGAGCTTCATTTCCAATACTAATCAGTACAGATTTTCAAAGGACTCTTGACTTCTGTTAAGGGTGAGCAGAGGTGGTACTTAAACTGTGGGCCAGATGGAATTCAGCCAACCACAGGATCTAATGCAGAACTTAAATATTGTAGGGATTTTAAATCACATGAATGATTTATATGTAAGGTTTTTCAGGGTATAGAGAAATTTCCATAGTATGTCTTGTCAAAGTCATGGATTTGAGAGCCGATAAGCCTGAGTTTCCATCCTTAATTTTGATAATGATTAGATTTGAGCTTTTGAGAATATTACTTTATCTCATCAAGTTTCAAGTCATTTCTCTGCCAAAATTGGCATAATAATAGGCTGGTGCCAGAGTGGGTTGGAGGAATGATGCAAAACATACAAATTGCTTATTCTAACACCTATGTCATGAAGTACAATGAAAAAAACTAGGTAACAATTCCTCTGCTTACATGAAATGCCACTTGTGTCGACTTCAAAGTGCTGTACTGATCACAGTTCTTAGGGTTCAGCTCCACATGTTTAGACCACCTAGCCCTTTTGTGTGTATTTTTGGGGTGTCTAAACTTAACATACCTTCATTCGCCTTTTCCTCCACGGGTTTTCGTTCTCATCATTGATGATCAATCCACCTCAAAGACATCTTGCATCTCAGTACTGGCCTCCCATCTGGCATTTCCATGGACTAAACTCAGGACAGTTTAGAAGGTTTGGCTGTCACCATCGCTCTTAAAACCAACTTTGCAGCATCTTTTTTGAAAGAACTCAATAGATGAGGCTAGACATCACTCTATTTTTATTTACTTTCTTTTGACAGAGACAGAGAGAGACAGAGAGAAGGGGGAGATTCTAGAGCAGTCTCCATAGTTGTACATCATCAGTTTTCAACATGGTTTTGTTCCACACAGGTGGGCAGGGGCCACACAGGGTGGGAACTGGGTTTGAGGGTTCCCACATGGGAGGCATGCCCCCAGGGACAGGACCGAGTTGGGGCAGTGAGAATCAAACTGGGGGCTTCCCGCATGAGAAGCTCACGCCCGTTCAGCATGTGGGTCCACACAGGCCAGGGCCGGGATTCCATCCTCTGTCCCCAGGGCTGCAAAGGGAGCACTTAACCCATTGAGCCCTCCCGGCTTCCCCTAGACATCACGCTAAGGCCCGCAAACATTAGACTCAGTGGTGAGCAGCGGGATCTGCTCAAGGAGAAAGCACAAACCTATGGAAAGAATAGAAAGAACCAGGTTTATTGGAAGAGTTCTGCCTGCCTTCTAGGCCAGCACTGTCTAATCAATAGACGAGGAGAATGCTCTTTTCCGGTGTTGTTCAATAAGAGAGCTTTGGCTCTTAAGCACTTGACTATTAGGTATTGGGAATATAGCTAAAGTGACTAAAGACAAATTTCTGGATTTTGTTTCATTTTAATTTAATAATTTTCAAATTTAGATAGCCATATGTTTTTAGTATCTGTACTGAACAGAGATCTAGACTATATATTGTACAATAACAATATTGTTTTTTAAAGCTTAAAAAGGCTTTTGTTATTTAACGTATTATGTTCTGTCTTTTAGAGATAAGAATGAAAACAAAATTCAATATGAGATCTACAGGTAAAATTATAAATATTATTATATGTGTTTATAATTCATGTGTCTTTTTCTAAACTTTCCTTTGTCTGAAAATAAAGTTGCCTATTCTCTCTTGCTTTGTTTTTTTCTCCCCTGTTTTCTACCCAATATGTTGCTTTCTACAATAACAAGAAAAGTGAGAGCCTCTAATTTAGGCATTTCCAGTAGCATCTATGTGAATAAAAGTACATAGTAAGCAGGGCCACATGAATTATGTGCTCCATAAGCCAGATTAAATGGGAAAATCGTCTGAATGTAAAGGGTCAGAGCTCATAAACTGTGAACATAATCTCCTGTATTCTAACGCTAAAGAAAATTAAATTTTCATGATCCTGAGAGCTCATTGTTTGGGAATGTCACTCTAACAAACCACACACATGACAGTTAAACTCTGGAATGAAGTTAAAAGTCCAACACCCTCTGAAATCACTACTCAAGTCCAGAGCATACTCCGTCCTTCAGGCAAGCACTCAGTCATATCAGAATACGGGCAGGTTGTACAAGAGTGTCAGAGGAAACCCTGAGAGTGACAAGATTAGTCACTGCTGAGTGCATTATGCGTCCCACCCCGGCAGAACACTACCCTGAAGAGCAGGGTGAACACTTCAGAATTGATGTCAATCTCTGGCTGTGTGAGTTTCAGGCAACTGCCTTCTCATTGGGAAAATTGTACAAACTGAAGCTACTGGTTCAGGGACCCAGAGCTTTCATTTTCTCTGTGGATGTGTGAGTAGCATTTGAGCAGGGAGAGGGAGAGAGGAAAAGAGGGAGGAAGAGAAGTGGAGAGAGAGACAGAGAGAGACAGAGAGAAAGAGCTTGATTATTAGGTTATCTCTGAGACTAAATTCCTAGCAGCAAAGTTCCCAAACTTTCCCAGCCTGGGCATTGCTGGGGGTCTGTCTTATCTCAATGCTTCAGCACATTAGAGAGCTTTGATTTTTCTGGTTTCAGGGTGGAAAGAAGTGTGTAAAAAATACACTTCTAGGTATTTGTTATTGTTTTTTAACACATCTTTGAGTAACTTGGATAATTTTTTTTTGTTTTTCCTGCTGTTGTGGGTTTATGTGTTTAATAGAACATTATGAAGTGGTACATTGTCACTGAGCTTTGTGAGCAGCACTAATTGAAAAGAAAAAAGGTGATTTGTCAATAGAAAAAAGGTGTGTATGGCCAGCATACATAAGATCAGGACTAAAATGGCAACACATCTAATATCATTTTATAAATAACAAAAATTATATAAATTAAAATTAATCTACCTATTCAATTGTAAAATTTTACAGTTATAAATTAAAAATAAATAAGGATAAAAAGTGAGGGAAAACATTTGGAAACGTAATTAGTGAAATAGTCGCTCTGCTTTTCCTTGCGATTGGTTACTGTTTTAGAGTTGGGTGCTGATAAGAAACCCTATTTTAAACATTTAAAAATATAAAGCACTCTGCACATGCTCTGAATTCTTGCAGGCCGATGATAGAAGGCCATGAACTTGGAAGAAGGGGAGCTGGATGGGGAGATCAGCAAAACCCACCAAGGGCGGCCCCCAGTGACTGGTCAGCTGCTCCGTGGGCAGCCACAGGCAACGGGATATGTGGAGCCCGAAGACCTTGCACTCACGGTGATTTTAGATTTCTGCTGTCTGATATCAAAACTTGAGAAATAAGAACTACACAACAAAACAACAAGCTGGAGCATCTTACATAAACAAGGCAACTAGCATATATAATCGACAACATGAATCTAATGAGACCAGCATGTACTCTTTAGTTACATGCATGTGTCATTTCATTAAGACTGTCTTGTTTCACAGACACACCTGCATTGGGTATAAAAGAGTTTCCTTTTTAAAGTTCGTTAGAGGGAAGAATCTATTCTATCAATTGAGTACAGTTCTTTATATTATCAAGCTCAGAATTAAAAACAGTACCTATTGGTTCTAAATCATAGATGTTCAGTATAGACGTTTAACTACAAAGATGGGTGTGTGTTGAATGAATGATCACAAAGACATTCCCAACTTGGTAAAATGACAGGTGACTGTTGTCTGAAAGAAAGATGATTTTCTTCTCTTACCTGGGAGGAAAGATAATTTGTCTTTCTCACTTTGTTGAAGTAAAATGGCTAAGCTGGTCTATAGCAGGGGTGGCCAACAAGTCGATCGCGATCTACCGGTCAATCACGAGGCCAATTTTGGTCGATCGTCGATCGCTCGCAATGTCTGGGGTGGAATTCCGTGTACCATGGACTTTGAAGCGATTGTAGCTCTTATAACTCGAGCGGCGCCACTGCGGCGCCCGGCTGATTTGAAGAAGCAACTCGAGCAGCGCCAATACAGCGCCCAGCTGATTTGAAGTGTCAAATCATAACATACAATCCTAAGAAACCGACAAAATGGGGTATCAGAGTTTATAACCTAGCTCAGGGGTGGCCAACAAGTCGATCGCGACACACTTTTAAGATAAAAAGTAGATCTTATATACAGAAAAGTTGGCCACCCCTGGTCTATAGGATTTCCTCTCTAACAACGTAAAATAAAACAATCTTTCAAAGACGTGTAAATAAAATAACTATTTGACAGGAGGTTGAATTTTAGCTCTACATGATTTTTGATCTGCACTCTATTGATCTGATCAATCACAGAGATTTTAGTAATTCAGATCAATAAATGCATTTTAGAAGAGTCCATAGACTCTTTTTCCAAATTGCAAAAAAAAAAGTACATTGTTTGCTTCTCCTAGGTCATGTAATCAATATTTTCTTGCTCTAGATTTCCATTATTCTTCTAAAAGTGAAGAAAATTCTGAAGTTCAGTAAGAATATTGTGCCTGGACACCAATAATGTAGTTTCTAAAAAACTTTTACTTTTACTTTTGGGCTTATATATACAATACCTCCCTATTTAGATGTAACTAAGAGGAAATTACCTACAATTGATAAGTCAGCACGTGCTCTAAGTTGATACAAAATTAGAATCTGTAATTGTCTTTTATCGTGAAAAGCACTGGACAATTAATTTGGGCTTAAATATGTGATTTTTCATTGCTCATTTTAATGTACCTTAAGGCTAATGGGGAAAATAGACCGTATTAACCACTCAGTAATAGTTGTTGAATGTATTCCAAGAGTTTGAAATTATCTCATTAAGTACATTTCTACGTTCTTATATTTTCCTTTGAGTTAATGAAAATGTGTTAAATAGGGTGAACTAATTATTTCAGAACAACATTTTAAAACATGTTTCTTTTTACCTAGTCAACTGTCCCACACACAACGCACTCATAGACTACTGATGACTTGATTATTATAATCACATTGAACGGTGAGCTATTCCTACAATATTCCTGGCAAAGAAGAGCTCACGAAGATATAGGTAAAACTAAATTATTCAAAAGGTGAATCTGCTTGCAGACTATCATGTGATAGCTCTTTACTCAAAGGGGCATTTTGTTTTGTTTTGTTTTTAAACTATCGGTGACTCCTGTTCAAATAGAATATATTATTCAATTCTTTGCTTTCTCTAGTTAACATTTATGTTTCTATGATACTATAATATTTAAAATTAAAACATAGTTCAATACAGATTGAAATATGGAGACATTTTTTACTGATACATTTTTGCAACAGTTCCTTACTTTTGCTATTTAAAACAGGTGTACTTGCTAATATAAAAAAGACCCCAGACCCCAGGGATATAAGCAATGACATTATTAACTTTCTCATTAACAAGTTTCACAAAGCATGTAAGTTAAAAAACAACAGTAATAACAAACCTTTAGTTTTGAAATGTTCAATTGCCCTGTATTGTCTGTTATTTCAAGTTATAACCTGTCCCAAATTCACAGAATCTCAGACCTGCCCTGCAAATGGAAAATAAAAATTGCCTTAAGAAAGATAATTAGATTTCAGATGACTAAGCAATCACCATAAAACCTAAAATATAGGAATAATAGCTTATATGCCTTAGAAAATTTCCTTGAGTTATTTTACAATCTAAATTTAAAAGGAATAGTATAGAAATAAACAGTTGTCTCTAATCCTTATCTTAAATGCATTTTAGTGCAATTATCTGATTTAAAAGATGGGTGTAAAATAAGAAGGAGATGATTCTGAGCAGTCAACCGCTCGGTGGATGGGCAGAATAAGGGTAGACATCACTGGAAGCAAAATACTGAAATCCAAGGTCAGTTGTATTCATAATTGATGACATAATTGCAGGAAAAATCTAGAGAATCACTAGACAGCAAAGATATCATATGCAGTTACAACTTAAAACATAAAAAACAGGTAAGCAGAAGTATGTAGAAAAAAATTGTTTTTTATTAAACGGGGTAGCTTGAAATTAAAAGAACAGCTAATGTTCAAACTTAAAAGCTTATTGTTTTCTATGTCACAACACTGGGCATAAGAATGAATAGGTTAAAAGTTCTACCCTAAAAATCTCTCACAATCTAGCAGATAACTGACATCTGTGTGCCCCTTTATAATTCAACACCAACAGCAAAAATTTAGTTCTACTGGTTCTTGTGCTAGTTGACTCGATTAAGGAGAAGCAATTACCTTCCTGAAAACAACGAGAAATAAAAAAGAAAGCTAGATTGATGGGAATCACAGATCAGTTTGTCAAGGAAAAAAATATTTCTGTGCACCTAATAGCATTAGCTCAGATTATAAGTGAAAAACATTTACAGAATTAGCAATAGACAGAAATGCATGGTGATAGACGTTCTAACATACCTCCCTCAGTGACTGATAAACAAAATTGATAAAGAGTATACTATGATCAGATGATATGATTAGTGTCCATGCCAACAAATAATGAGTGAAGAGAACAGCCTAGAGAAATGCTCCAGAGCTACCAGTGATTGAATAAAACTTGAACATGAGTAGTTAAGAAGTGTGTTTCACTTGGATTTTATTGTCCCATCAGTTTCTATCATTCACTTACATACGTATCTCTGTTTCTTCTTCTTTTACTAATTTTCTGTGCCAACATAGTTTACCCTCATGTAGAGTATTCCTCACATAAAAACCTTTCTCATTCTCCATACTCACCATTTTCAAAAATTTGTTGTTGGAGACTACGACTCTTCAGCACCCAGTTAGCTGTTAAACCTCCGTTTTCTGGTCTGTGTTCTTCTTGCTTTACTAGAAGCCTTCCTTCAGAACTTTCCATTAACCAAAAACACACTGTACTTCTTCCTGCAGTTGCTTCCTCATGAATATACCCACAGCACATCCCATGTTAGGTCATTCCAACGATGGAATTCTACCGTGCTAGCAACTTTTCATCTGGTTTGACATCAATCTGTCCCATTCATGCAGTCTCTCTAATGTCTTTTCTGTTACTCATATGAATTCGTATTTTCCTCCATCTTTCTATTATACTCATTTCCAAAGGTCTGCCCATGGCCACGTTTTATGTGCGTTTTCTCTCCTTAAAATCTTGGCTAACTCCACAACTTCAGCTGCCGTTTCCAAATCAGGGACTTCCGAGTCTTTCTTAAGGGACAACTGAATGTCTGATTGTCTGTGTTTTCTAGCCTGTGTTCAGTAAGTCTAAAATTAAATAACTCAGCACCACCTTTTACATCCTTTTCATGCATTTTATATTTTTCTTCATGCATTAATTTTTTTAGTCACTCCATCTAAAAATTTCTGAATTTTCTTGTGTTTTACATTTCTCTGATTGTATATACACCATTATATATATATATAATTATGTAAACAATATATAGATTCATTCTTTCTGCTTGCAATACATTTTCCCAACCTCATTCTCACTCTTCTAGTGAGAATAATTATTACAGAAGGCTACTGTTAGTACTTTTGACGTGTTTTCAGTCTCACTGACTTCCAGCACAAGGTAGAAATGCCCCTGAAGTTAGTCCATGTTATGTGATCAATGAAGGGTTAAGAGAAGCATTACGTGCAGATTCAGAACGGAAGCTTCACAAGCCAATGCTGATTTATGCTGACCCACCTTTCCCTACCACAATAGTAACGAAGATCATTCTAAGTAAATGCCCATTAGCTTGGTTCCATGAGAGAGAGAACATGCAGAGCCTGCCAACACTTGTTGGACAAGTTGTATGAGTGAAAAATAAAATTGTAAATGCCTGAGATTAACGGGATTTTCTGCCCTTTTTTTTTCTTTTGCAAATAAACATCTTGACCATAAAACTATTCATCTATACTTGTGTTTTTTTTTTAATATAAAATGTTCATTTAATGAAAATTATAATTTTAAATGCCCTGAGATTTAGGGGATTTTCTTTCTTTCTTTCTTTTTCTTTTGCAAATAAACATCTTGAACATAAAACTACTCATCTATTCTTGTTTTCTTTTTAACATAAAATGTTCTTTTTATGAAAAATGTGTGCTTCTTATTAACTACTAAAGAATAAAAGTATAGAGAATAAAAAAAAACATCACGTAATATCACCAAGGCTAATCATGTGGTATTATATTGAACTTTTTATACCAGGTAAGTCTAAATATGCCTATGACAATAGTATTTTTCATTATTTTACTCTCCCTAATTCAAATAAGTAATTTTACTTTTTTTCTCTAAGAATATGTAAATCTAAAAATGGTTCAAATGTACAGTTCAATCATGTTAAAAATAAAAAAGGGCAATATAAAGCGTAGTTAGACACACACAAAGATAAAGAGGTTTTATTAGGGGGTAGGTTAAGTAAGTTATAATGTTGGAAAGAAGCTTTTAACAGCTAATATGTAAAAAGCAATTTAATAAGTGATGTAATTTATATTTTCCATAAGATGAAATCAGTTCAATTCCTCAAAATGTACCTTTATGTTCACAGAACAGGTTAGTTAATTCTCTCCCTACTGTTCCAGGTGATGCTTCTGTTCATGGGCTACACATCACTCTAGAGGGATTTCGTAATTTCTTGGCAGCAGATGTGTAAGTCCGCTGGCCTCCTATTAGGGAACATTACCAGGAGGGGCATAGAGTGCATGGCTTAGCCTTATGTAGATCCCTTCATTGACTTCTAATTTTGAATGGGTCAATCTATCTGCCAAATAACATTATCATCAAGAAGTAATGCCAGGTAGAAGAGGCAGGGTGAGGAGTTGTCACACTTGGATTTTATTTTAGAAGTACTTGTGGGGAAGCCAGAATGGCTCAGTGGGTTAAGCACTCACTTTGCAGCACCGGGGACCAGGGATCGAATCCCGGCCCTAGCCCATGTGGACCCATATGCTGAACTCGGAGCTCCCCCAGTTCAGTTCTCTCTCTGTCTCTGTATCTCTCTCTCTCTCTGTCAAAAATAAAAACAAATAAATAAATAAATAGAAGTATTTGTAAGCTTTCACTAAATATACTCTTTTCTCTGTCCCAGGGCACATTTACTCAAATTTCAGCAGTAATAAGTAATAATAAGTCATAATTTCCCTTCTGTGCTTATTGTATCCTCATTCTTACCCTTTCCTCTGTGTTACCTTCAGAGGTCTTTGCTAGAGGGTAGAGTTTGTAACCAATAACAATGCCGTGTCATTGTGATTTATTTTTTTTTTAGCTCTACCAACAACCTTGGCTTTACTTTTGGCTTAAGCCTTAGCTAGATCCCCTGGTTCGTATCCCTTCTGAGACAGCAAATTTTATTAACTTTTTTCTACTAAGGTTGAAGCAAGCGTGATTCAGCTTTCAGTATTCTCTATCATGTTGGATCATGAGATACACTTTTGAGGTTTAAGACTTTGGATGGTAGAGGATCCTTGTGGAGAGAGTACAACTTGTACAAGTAACAAAACTCAGACGTACCCTATAGACAGCTTTATTTTCCTATACAAATGTCTATTTCAAATCCACATTTGGTGCTCAACATTCATCTAGTGATTGTCAGGGGTCTTCATCCCTTCTGGCCTCAACCAATGGTGTCCGTTGGCCCCTTCCATTTTCTCCCCAGGGTGCTCTTTCAGCTCCTCCTGGGTTCCGCATCTCCCCTGAATCTGGGAAAGGGAAAGCCATGTGATTTGGGATTTGCTCATCTGGGCATCTGTTGAGGTGAAAAATCCCATCGGTGCCTTAAGAGTGTTCTCATAACCTGAGGCATCTCAGAATCAGAGCCCCATGTTGATTATCTCCTGGCACCTGATGAAGAAGCCCATTTTGAATGGGCTTCTGTCTTCACAATCTCTGGTAGCTTTACTTCAAACTTCTTGACCTTTCTCAAGGCAAGAGAAATGTGATTTTTTTTTTCTCATAATTTTCCAGAGGCCTGAGACTTTTGATGAGGAGGCAGCTGCTACATATCTCTAGGGGCTTCTGTGTGTGTAATGTTTCCGATTCCCAGACTCCGCTGGAGCAGGAATACATCGAGAACTTGTGTGCCATCAGGACTCCAATCAACGTTCTAATGGAAATGGCTGTGGGGCTCTTCCATGGGCAGACGGACCCCAAGACACCCAGGGACTCCCTTCATCATGGTCTCTCCCTGGAATTCTTCCTGCCTTCCCAGATGCCACGTCTCTAAGACTTTCTTTTCTCTTGCTCATGGGAGCTTAATTTGGTTTATGGTGGTAAAACCAGTGCCCCCAGCAGTATTTAGTATTCCCAGGTCTACGTTCACTCTACACATATTCTGTCTTAAATTCTTCAAAATCATTTGTAACTCAAAGCAATTATCTTTGGCCAATCAAATGCTCTCATTATCTCTGCTATGGTATTACAAAAGAATTTTCAAGCTGAAAAGTCACCACCTTGACACTCTTTCTTTGTTGTTCTATTGTTCAACCTCTGTTTTTTAGATCAATATTTCTGGGCTCACATAACTGTTTTCTGAAAGAAGGAGACAGAATGAAAGCAACACATAATTCCAGGAACAAAAAACACAATAATTAATGTCAAAATATCACTCTGATGGAATTGTTTCAATAAAGAATATTCCCTACTGTTTTTTGTTTTTGTTTTTATGATTTTGTTCTTGTCTTTGGTGAGTGTAAAAATGGAGAATAGTGTACAAAGGCTTTAATTTTATATCTTTAGCCACAAATGCCATTGGCTTCAAAAGGTGCTGATGTTCCTGCCAATTGAAAATACTTCCCAGCCCACTGCCCAGTAGCTTCCAGCTACCGCCCTTTTTCCTTTTTGTCTGCTAGACTTCGCCAAGAAATCTTCAACACTTTGAGTTCATGTTCTCACTGCCTTTATCTTTGAAACAAAATATTGACCCAAAGAGCAATGCTAAAAAATGAAATATTTTATCACTGCAAAATGAGAAACTCCAAACTACCTTATGCAATCTGGTCACTGTCTATCTCTCTAGTGATATCTCATAGAATGTTCCTTCAAGTGTAAAATATCTATAGCCTCATATGCTCTTATCCTTTGTAAAGGACTTTCCTGTCCTTGACCTTTGCACACCCAATATCCACTGTCCAAAATGCTCTTTCTCTTCCTGCTTCTCTAATTTAAATACTAGTTAATTGACACTCATTGGAGCTGTTCTTAATATATGATTTTAAAAAGCTGCATGCCTCTCTTTAATGGCATTATCATAGTGTCAATTTTACAGGCATTTTTTATTATTTGGTAATGTTCTAGCATCATTACTAGATGAAGAAACATATCTGTTGTGTTTCTTATTTTATTCTGGAAATTTCTATGTCCATTGGTTCATAGTGGACACTCAATAAATGTGTTGAGAGAATGAATCTTTCTCTTTTAAGAAGAATATCCCCGACATAGTAAAGAAACTGTTCAGTGGATCAAAACTTTGTTACTTTTTCATTTTACAGACTGCATTTTTATTTCAAGTAAATACTAAGCATCTAAAAGTCACCATATCAGAATCATCACTATTTTATTCTCTGTAAATATCAGTTCTCTTCAATTTAACCCCTTTGACAAACCAGTTACTCCAGAACTTTGGAAAACATTATCCCAGCCCACTCTGGTGACTAACTTACAATATGAATTTTATATTAAAATGAACAGATATATTGTGCAACAATTGTCCAAGATTTTATGTTAAATTAATAGTCTTCAAAGACCACATAAACTTCTTTTTATGACTGTCTCATCATTTACATAGCATCTCCTATGGTTGAATATATAGAGTATGTCCCAGCTTTTATTGATGATTTGAGTAAATATATATATATAAAACCAGTGGTGAAACTACCGGTATATTGTTTTTCCAATTACATTTAAATGAGAGAAGTTGTATTATGACTTTAAATTGCTGAATGCATTCTCCATTCAGTAATTAAATGCATTTAGCCTCCGGTAATAATATAAACTTTGAACTTCATTCAAAGGCAAATACTTGGACCAGCTCTTTCAGACATCATCTCATATAAATGGTTCACCTGACTTCGGGAATGGAAGGTGGCTGGCCTTTTTTCTTGTGTCTGAATCTCTTCCTTCTCTAAATGAATTCCGCTGAATGTTTTTCATTTCTTTGCTTGTTATTTGTTTGTTTGCTTGCTTGCTTTATTTTATTTTATTGCACCTCTGGGGTTGGAGCAAACCAAAGAAGTAGAGTTAAAAAAACAACAACAAGAATGTTCAGATTTGCTTGACATTTTCATAAACTAGCTTGGTACTCTCAAAACCTGGCAGATGTTTTTTTTAAGATTTATTTTACTGTTTTTGACAGAGAGAGATAGAGAGAGCGAGAAGGAGGAGGGCCCAGAGCCGTCTCCATAGTTGTACATCATCAGTTTTCAACATCATTTCATTCCACACAGGTGGGCGGGGGCCGTGCAGCATGGGAGCTGGGCTGGGGCCTCCCTCATGGAAGGCATGCCCTCTTGAGCCAGGGGATGAACTGGGGGGGTTAGAACTGAACTGGGGGCCTCCTGCATGGGAAACACACCCCAGTTCAGCATATGGGTCTGCACGGGCCAGGTCTAGGATTCGATCCTCAGTCCCCAGGGCTGCAAAGCGAGTGCTTAACATGTTGTGTCATCCCAGCTTCCCCAAAACCTGGCAGATATTTAAAGGTTACCTGTGGTGAATAATTTTCTATATGTTCCAGAGGCCACCACATGGACATTTTGATTGCATCTGTAGAACGCATCTTTTCATTGTCTCTTATTCTGCATGCACTCCCTTGAACATGGCCAACACCTCTCCAACTTCCAAAGGTTAGGTCCCATTACCCAGTGAAGAGGCACCACTAGATAGCATCCTTGTGACCTTCCTGGCCCATTGAGGGGTCCCAGCAAAATACTCAACTATTTCTTACTCGCACAAACTCTAACACTGCAGGTTAAGTCTAAGAAAGTAGCACATCTCCTGTTTCACCACACTTAACCTCATCCTCTAGCGCTCCTGAGCCTAGTCATTTATGGTACATCACTGGTGGCACGTGATTTTAACTCTCCCTGTCATACCGCCGGTGTTCCTCTGGTGGTTGAAGTCAAAGGGAGGTCCCATCTTCCAACCATTTCTATTAGTTCTAGATGGAAAACACGGGAGGCTTTTCTTCGAATCTTATATTTCTTTTCTTCAACAAATTGCCCCCTTGATGGTCCCAATATGTGTGAATGTCTAACTGATTCTCAGAACTTACTTTGACATTTGTACATGCTGCTCTGTGTTATAACCCACTGGGAAAGTTAAAATCTGTTACGCTCTTGCTTTAGTCAGAAATAACCCAGAAAAAGTAACTTAACATATTTTTGCACAAAAATTTTTTCAGCATGAAAATGTTTTCAGTTGTTGGCTAAAGTCTGATGATTTTAATGTTTTTGGTATATACCTATCAAGTATTCCAAAAGGTTATAACTGTTAATTTATATTTCATAACTCCTCTAAAGGTACCACTAAGAGCATTGAACATTACTTTAAAAAATCCATCAATTATTGTGTTTTAATTTTATTTATGGGATTACTATTTCTCGTGAATATGTTCTGAACATTTGTTTTTGACCAGCAATCCTTTTTAGAGAATTTTTGTCACTTTTCTATGGGAATAACATTCCTTTCTTATTAACTTTCAGGCCCTTTAAAAATCTTAAGAAGATTCATTTTACTCCCATCACATACATTAAAAATATTTTTAGTTAGTACTATATTCCACCTGAATATTTATATTCTCTCTCTACTTTCCAAGAATTCCCCATATCTCCAATATCTTTACCACAAACTCCGTGACATTCAACATTGGCATGCCCGGTTCTAAAAGTGTAACATCCCTCCTCAAAGGACCAGCTCCACCCTGTTAAATAAAGTAAAGCTCTACTCATTATTCAGAGCCCTGAAAACGACTCTACCATGAACCAAACTGACGACAGTAATTAGATATTCAGCTCTTTGTCGATTGTTTTATTATTTCTTCTCATGTTGGAGCCCCAGAACGACCTTGTAAAATTGACTAGTCCTATTTTACAAATAAAAAAAGTTATGGTTTTAGAAATCAGATAATGTTCTCAGGGTACAGTGGTTGAATAACAGTCCCCCATAGATGCCCACATTCTAATATTCAGAAAACATAAATATATTACCTTCCATGGCAGAGGGGACACTGCAGACGTGATTAAGTTAAGGATGAAGAGACAGGGAGATGATCCTGAATTTTCCAAGTTGGCCAAATGTATTCATGAGGTTATTTTACGAGCAAGACAGGGAAAGTTGGGATGGCTCAGTGGGTTAAGCACTCTCTTTGAAGCCCCGGGGACCAAGGATCGAATCCCGGCCCCGGCCCATGAGGACCCACATGCTGAACTGGGGTGTGCCCCCAGTTCAGTTCTTGCCCCCCTGCCCAGTTCCTGCCCTGCGCAGCCCTGTGCCCACCTGTAGAGTGAAACTATATGGAAAACTAATGTCAACTATGGAGACTGCTCTGGGCCCTCCCCCTTCTCTCTGTCTCTCTCTGTCTCTGTTTCTCTCTGTCAAAAATCAATAAAATAATTCTTTAAAAAAAAAAGCAAGACAAAGAGCCAGAGGCAAAGAAGATTTAGCCACAGAAGAGTTCAGAGAGGAGAGAGATGGAAAGACCTACTTCAGGCCGCAGGTCAAGGAATGGAGGTGGAAATGGTAAAGCAATGGATTTGCCCCTGTTATGTCTAGAAGTAATACTGCTCTGCTCATCTGTTTTGGACCTCTGACCTCTAGACATGTCAGAGAATAGATCTGTGTTGGTTCAAGCCACTCTGTGGGTTAAGCTATTACAGCAGCCATAGAAAACTACGGTAATACCGTACTGTATACGGAGCTGTGGAAATGATAAGTGAACAAAACAGTGACTTTAATGCTTCTCTGTTCTATTTCCAAATATCTGATCTTCATTCTCATGGGGCCAGCTTACGTTTTCAACGATAATTGAATCAATGACAATGACATGCCAATTTTCACTTGAAATATTTGATACTACTTTAAACCATGGGTCAAAGAACTGACCTTAATATTTTTCTCTAAAAACATACCTCTTATAACGCAGCCAACATGTTGCTTTCTCAAATGCTCACTTCAGTTTCTTGAATATATTCTGAATTTGCTAACGTTTAGATGGAACCCTGTCTCTTAAACACACACACATACACACACAGGCCATGTACCATTTTATCAACACCCGGAAATGTTACTTCCCCCATCAAGGTATTCCTGATTTTTTCAGTATCTATGACTCCCTGTTGCACTGTGTGCTTCTTCTACAGCTTTTATAGTACTTTGCCGTGTATTATTGTTATTTATATCTGCTTCTTTTCTCTGCTGTATTGAGAGTTGCCCGAGTCTGTGGATGATACTCGCTTCTTTTTTATGATGGTGAGTTCTTAGCCCCTGATAGGGCTTCAGGTAGGTGATCAGTAAAAGTATGTTGAACTATGACTGCTTAGAACTGTGTCTTTATAAGACAGCTCTCACACATTTAATAACTTCTAGTTCTGCCACAAGGCTTTAATAAATATGGTGCAAGCCCCCAAAATGCACTTTTGGGTCAAATATATTGAGTTCAATCCTCTTCTCCACAAATATTGTTGAAATGAGCCTGGATTTCATCCCAGTTTCTGTCAGAGAACTTTATAGGCAACTCCTGGCTTTGTCTGAATCCTCTATCCCAGGGACTCAAAGGCCGTTACAGCTGAAAATGTTTCAAATAATAACAGAGAAGAAAGTAATATTACTAAATTATATAAACTTTTTCAAATTCAACACATCAATAATTTTTCTTAAAACTGTAAATTCTCTGTATAGTACAACACATTGCTGAAGTGAAGAAAAATGACTTTATACCTTGCTGGTGAGGATGAGAAAATTTATGTCTTTTTGAAATTTTTTCTATCTAATATTTTTACCTTCTTGGGGTCTAATGTAACTGACACATTAACAGATAACATTTTTCTCGGTTGTTATCGGTGATTCTGTATGGCTTCTCAATGTAGACATCTACCCAAGGCTGTTTCAGACGTTTATTTGAATTCTTCTCATAGAGAACATAATGAAACTCTGGATCAATTATAATATGTTGTATTTGCTTTATGCTTTAACTTATAGTTTCCTGATGCAGCTTTAGTGGTTGTTAAAAACATCTTTAATATATATATATATATATATATATATATATATATATATATATATATATATATATATATGCTTTATGGGATGTTTGCAAGTTTGTGTATATAAAAACTAGATAAAAATTTCTATATATACTTATCAATGTTTGTGTCTACTAAAGAACTCCAAAAGCATAGCTAGATTTATATATTCATTTTATAATTTGGAAGGGTCTTTTATACCAAAGTTTTATATTTTAATGTTTCACTTAATTTTTTAAGGTTTATTTTATTGATTTTGACAGACAGAGAGAGACAGAGAGAAGGGGGAGGGCCCAGAGCCGTCTCCGTAGTTGTACGTCATCAGTTTTCAATACGGTTTCATTCCACACAGGTGGGCAGGGGCCGCACAGGGTGGGAACTGGGCTGGGGGCCTCCTGCATGGGAAGCTCACCCCAGTTCAGCATATGGCTTCGCATGGGCCAGGGCTGGGATTCGATCCTCGGTCCCTGGGGCTGCAAAGCGAGCACTGGTTGCTGATAGACTCATTTCTAAAATCTGCTCTGAGTATCCATGGTAAACCATTCATAGAATGCATGATTAAAATGTCAAGTCTTCAAAGTTAACTTTTTTTCTAAAAGGTTACCTTAAGAAGGATTTTTATCTCCTTTATAGCTGTGGTGTTTCCGGGTAAAAGCATTGGGTGCTGTCTCAGGCATCAAGGCCTTTGACTTTCAGGAAATAGTCCTGAATTGAATATTCTCATCATGTGAATGCACGGGCCCATTTGGGGTAGGGGTGGGTTGGGGTGGGGAGAAGGGGAGACATTTGGGACATTACCAATTGTGTTGATATTACTGTTGGGCAACTTGTATTTAAATGCCTATGTTCATACATTCAAAATATTCTGCTGATATTATTTTGTGTAAAATCCTCATAGTACAGTGGGGAAAGTAGAACGCTAGAGTCAGACATACTTGGTTTAAGTTCTTGATACCTAATGAGCATTTCAAAATTTAAGTTATTATTGCCTGCTGATATTTATAAAGAGAAAATTAGCCTGTCTTCTATTGTCATTTGGGTATATTACACATATGAATTAAGTCTCCCCATATTGTGCTTGGTTGACAGAAAGAAGTCGAAGATGTAATTAAGGGCAATGTTTGAATATTGCCACATGTCCATTCACTTATTTTAAGTTGTGGTGTTTGCTATAACAAAATTGTGGCAAGGGGATATAGATTTCTGATTACCATGGAAACATTAAGTCAATAATAATAAAAGGCAAGGTGTAGTAATTGAAGAACATAAGGAAAGACAGAACATTTAGAGGGTAGATTTAAAAACATGAGCAATATATCCACAATCTTTATTTACCCGTCTCCAAACAAGCCTTCAAGAAAGTGTGCATCATATTTCAAGGCTTTTAAATTTAATTTGTATGTGTGTCTATATTTGTACATCCAGGGGAAATTGTGTCTATTTTCCTGACTGAAATAAAACACTATGGTAAGATCTAGTGTAGTTCAAAGACACCCAAATACATTTAGAGTCTTGGGCCCACCTAAAGTTATTTATTATGTATTTATACTTAACTAATTGTTTCAACATAAATAGCATAGAGAGGGGGTACAGAGAGATAGGCAAACACTTAATTCAATGATTTGCTTCTTATAAAATTTAACTGAATAAACTTACACTAACTAAAGTCATGAAGAAAAACTATCCATTGACATTGAAATGTCACCTTGTGGAGGAAGCCTTGAGTGGATGAACCCAGGCAGACTCGATGATCTCTCTTACCTGCGTTTAAACCATCAGGGCACAAACAAGCATCCTGTGGTATAAATACAGTTGCGTATGAGACTCCCATTCCATCCTTTCGTATTGTGAATTTTCTCAATAATCATTTTTATTTACTCAGCTTAAGGAATATTTGTTGAATTGCTTTAACAAACGTACAGTTGAAGACAAAAAATGCCTTCACATAGAACACAATTTTTAACATTCCCTTCTCGTTCCTGAAATAAGTATGTTTGCAAACTTTGGGATTTGTTTCTTACTATAAAAATATATGCCGAGCACGCAATCCAGGCAGAGGGATTTGTGTGGTCCTCGGGGATATTTTACTCTGGCTGTGGTAGAGTTTGGACAATTATCTCTGCTTTTTTATAGAGTACAACTTCCTAATAGCTCAAGTGCTGATGTCTTTCAAATAGTGTTTTGTTCTTACTTCAGTAATACTAGAAAAATACTGATTGTTTTTACTTTCTCTCCCCCCAAGTTCCGTACAGAAAGCTGTACTCCTCAGAGGGTATAGTTCTTCAAATTAATTAAAATTCATCAAGTCACAAAGCTCTTGATTTACAACAAAGTTACAAACATCTCTTTGGGTAGGTTACTTCTATAAATTATTAACCTCTTCACTGTGAATTTATCCTTGTACTTAGAGAGTAACATTTTACGACCTAGTGCTCAGATTCCTGGGGTACGTATTTCTTGGAGCCTGCCAACGCTTCCCAATCAGGAAGACAGCGACAGATGAAATAAGAGGTTTTAGGAATTCTGCTGTCTTCTAGATTTGGAAAAGAAATTGTGAAGAAATCGATCTCAGATGCTCTGTGTATGTGTGTCTCTCTCTCTTTGTGTCTCTATCTTTGTCTTTTTTTTCTTAAAAATCAGGCAATGATTTTTTAAGAAAAGAGACAGCTATTATTTCCAGGCATTAAAGAAACTACATTGAATGAGTTTGCTAGTTATTTTAGTTTCATGTAGGTTTAACGTGAAGTCAAATGGGAAATAGAATTTGGAATACCTACTGAGTTAATTTCCATATTCTTGTTAGATCTTGGTCGTAAACCTTCCAGCACTTCTAAAAACATCTGTAACTAGTGAATTGAGACAAAATCATGAAATGTAGCATCCAAATGGAACTATGGAGGTTTGGATTTCCTAATGGAAAACTGGAAAATATTTTTTCATACTTAGTGAACTCTCAATCAATTTGGCAGAATATTATAGGTTGGGCCGTAAATGAAAGAAATTAAATACTGCATCAGCAAATGTGACAGGGAAAAAACATACGGACATAAACATATTCTTACAAGGGAGCTTTTGGGTGGCCCGGGCAAAAGAATAAAAACCTCAATTAAAACCAAATGTTTGATGTTTATCCAAACTATAAAAACTTACCTGTCAAAATTACCTCTGTATTTAGCCATTTAAAAAAAGACAAGTCTGACAAAGAAGAAAACAATTCCAACCGCCAACCATGTGATATTTAGACTATTCATCTGCTTCATCTCTCTACCATCTTAGTGAGGCCATAATATCTTTGAACAGCAGCAATATTTACGGGTTTAGCTTATTACAACCATCATTTATGGCTGTTCTACTGTACGCTGTCACCGTGCAAAGCACAAGAGGAACAAGACGCTAAAATCCCCGTCCTCCCACTTCAGACTCACGATCTGGCTGGGTAGGAGGGAGTGGGGCTGTAATTTACTTTTTAAATCAACGAGATTGATTGTAGTTTCTAATAGAAACATTTTTTTCCCCCTGAAGCTTATCGGGTTTTTAATAAGATGTGGAAGAGATTGTTTAATGAATAAATTATTTGAAAATGGAATTACTCTCACAGCTAGTCTTAGCTTGTGCTTACATGCACGAGAGAATGAGAGGCTTCGTCACCTAAGCAAAGTCCCATTAGCCTCTCATCCGAAATCACACTGTTAGTCGGATACACAACATCCATTGGGAGCAATCTATGTAATTGTTTATTCGGATTCCCAAGCTCTTTCTTGAACTCAAACCTAAACTATGACTGTTCCCAAATTAAATCTGCAAAGCAAACCGCCTGAACCAACTCCTGCATCTGAGGTTAGTGCCTAGATACTTTGTATGCAAAGTCTTCATCTCTGAGACAGGCATTCTATTCCTTCAAAAAAACAAACAACACCTTAACAGAAGAAACATTCCATTTGATTTGGTGAGATGAATGCCATTTACACTTCAGTTTGCACCTTTTTGAAAATGCCCAGAAGGGAATGAATCTGCACGGTCCAGAACGATTGTGCATAAGGAAGCCTGGAGCCACTAGGAAGAGGTGTTAGACGTGTATGGGAATGTATTCATTACAGTCACACCTAAATCTCAATGATTTCCAAAGTGATAGAACTAAAGGATACAAGGTTGTTAAGAGAGCTGGCAATGATTAATTATACATAATTTTTCTCGTGTTCATTATAAATGCCGAAAACTTCATAACTTCTCTCAGGTGTGGAGAATTTGGTTGTGTAAAGCTTAGTGGGAACACATACAAGAGATGTCCTACAATTACTAAACTTCCTTGTACAAGAGATCGTATGGGTTATGGTGTCTCAGCACTAAAACCTTAGCACTAGATTAAAAGTAGGCTACCTGCATTTATCAAGAACTTGATAAGATTCTTCAGCCTTAATAACAAACATGTGGTTGTGTTGTTTGCTTTCTTAGGGTGGTTTGCAGTAAAGTCTTCAAAAAACAATACAAAAACTAAGTGGTAAAGTTGAAAGACAACATGCTACTAAAGCCAGGAGTTAGGGAGATGAAAATGAAAAGATCGAAGGGACGGAACTCAGACTAAAGAAAGAGATAAAAGCTAGCTGATCCTCTCAGTGGGAAAGTAAACGACAGGCCTTGGAGCAAGCTTAGCCATGGCTCAGGAAGGCAAAGTGTGATTGAAAAATTCTGACTTTGGGGGAAGCCAGGATGGCTCAGTGGGTTAAGTGCTCACTTTGCGGTCCTGGGGACCAAGGATCAAATCCCAGCCCTGGCCCGTGTGGACCCACATGCTGAACAGGGGAGCGCCCCTAGTTCGGTTCTCACTGGGGTGAGACCCCGGCCCAGTTCCTGCCCTGTGCAGCCCTGCGCCCACCTGTGGAATGAAACTATGTGGAAAAACCAATGATGTGAAAGTATGGAGACTGTTCTGGGCCCTCCCCCTTCTCTCTGTCTCTCTCTCTCTCTCTGTCAAAAACAATAAAAATAAATTAAAAAAAAAAGAAAAATCCTGACTTTGAATTTGGATTCAAATTCTAGCCCTGACATTTATTATTTGTGTAATCTTCAAGCATCTTTAGATTCATCATTTCAAAACGAATGGAAGTAATACCTGCTCAATTCAATTTTCCTAAAGAACCAAAAGAATGAAACTCAGGTGTCAGAGGAACCAACATAAGAGACTGAGAAGAAATGGGTGGAGATACAGCAGAGACAACCAGGATTGAACATTGCTACAGAAAAACAGAAAAAGCCCTTATTATGGATAATCAACAAGAGCGTGTTTTAGGGCAGGGTAGAATATTGCTGCATGTTTCAGAAACTAAAATATATCTTTAGGATTTGGTATAAAATTAGTTGGACAATGATATGATTATTGTCCAATTATACTTGGACAATGATATGATTAGCCTTATATATTAATTCTTTTTCTTTTATTCATGTTAGTATTTATGATAGAATTTAAAGTTATTTTTGAACATTAAGGCAAGCAATTTTTCAGTGAATGAATGAAGTTAGGGATATGTAATAATGCATTTTCTTTGAGGTAACGTACATAAAAATTTATTCTTCTATTTTTCCTTGTGAATATCAATCAATGAAAAAATTATATAATGCCAAATAAAATAGCTTGATTATGATTAATATAGTATTTATATGATTGGGAAATTAATTTCTCTAAGGTGTCTTATAAAAAATATATAAAATGGATACTAGAAAAGGGTCATTTTGAAATAGGATTGCTTATGATAGCAAACAGCACACCAAGAAGTTATAATAAAATTCAGAATTCTTGTGGTAGGAAGTGAATCTGAATACAGACTTGCTTGAAGAAGTATGTAAGGTTATCGTGAACAGAAAATGGGAACTATCTGTCGAAAATGCTGTCTTGTGAAACCATCAAGACATTCCACCTGTGTAGCTTCCTTTGGATTCAGGAGTGGTTTCAAATGAAAAAAAGTGTGGCTGGGTAGGAAGGAAGAACTCAGCTTTACATGAGGAAACTTCTAAGTAATGTTCTGAAGACATATTTGAGAAGAAACTCTCAAAGCATCTACTCTATGCCCCAGGGATAAGAGAACATACTGCCAAGCTTTAAAATTGGTTTCTAAGAGGTGTCTAACTTTGCAGCATTCTTGAAGTTTAACCAATGAAACATCTTTACTTAGTGTAAAAATAAAATGAAGAAACTCTTTCTCAAGGACTTTGGAGAACTCTTATGAAACTATATTTTGATGATCTAATTTTACATGGATTAGAAATACGTGGATTAAATTTCTCCAGAAAGAAGCTACTTCAGAAGTGAGGATAAATTGCTGAACCTGTGACAGCTTGGCACTGGATAGTCTTTTAAAATAACCTTCAAATATTTGCTGAACCCAAATGGCAGCCAAGTTCCCAGAATCTACTAGGTGGATGGTGGTTAATCATATGGAAGCTAAATCTCCTATTGGATTTATAATCATGTGGATGTTGACAATGGAAATGTGTAATAGAAGTAAGAGATTAAAAGAAAGACAAGTAGGGCTAAGCGTTTCTTTTCTTTATACTCAATTCCTAATTGATTTGTCCCACATGTAATTGTGTGTGTGTGTGTCTGTTAAATGTTACTTCTTCTTTGAGTTCAGCATCATGGATGCTCACCTCACCTCTCATGCTATAGTAGCATATATAAATATGTTCACTCTCATTATTCTTACTATTTTGAAACATAACTTTTAAAGGAATAAAAAGTAATTCATAGTTCTCCAAAAGCTCATAAAACTTTTAATCTATTTGGATCTTGTTGGTATTGTTAAACATTTAACTTAGGGCAGAAACCACATGCAAAAAGTATGGGTGACCATATAAGACATAAAATTCTAAAACTCCCTTTGAATTTTCTGTATAGTCTATCATCTTCATCTCTCTTCACCTATGTTTCTGCATCTATCAAGTAGCTTCAGATCCTCTCATACCTTCAGATATAGTCTACCCTATTTTTAGAGTGAGTTTTCTGAAAATGAGTCTGTGTGCCTTACAAAGCATTGTTCAGCTGATCATATTGCTCGTGTCTCAGCCAGCTTTCCACATGCATGCTCCAGCCTTTTGGAGTTCCCTGGCTTCAGTACCTCTGCAAATTGTAGACCGTTTCTAGGGTATGATACCCTTCCTTTTGTGTTCATGAGCTATGCTCATTCACGATGCAGCTGTAGTGTGCACATCTCTGAAGCAATGCCTGAACTCCTAAACACAAGGAAGAACCTCCTCTCTTGGTTTCCAGCTTCTGCCCCAACTGTTCCCTTGATGAACAAGCGCAGCTTGATTCAATTTTGTGTCCTTCTGTAGAAAGAAGTGGCTAGCCATACAACCAGAACCACTCTCTCTTTTCTGTAGGGTAGAGTTGCATTTTTATAAGCAGCTACCTAAGCAGAGTTTTTATTTCCCAAGTCCTCCTGGATCTGGATGAAGTCTAGTCAAGTAGAAGGGGCATTTGTTATTTCCAGGATAAAGCACATTGTAAGTCATGACGCCTTATCTATCCTTCTCCATCTGGTGATGAGACACAGAGAACTTAGAGGCTGTGAGGGAGAGGGGATGCACAAGATGGAAGGGACCTGGGACCCGGGACCACCACCGAGAACGATGCTGCATGTCACCCAAGAGCGTGCACATTGGACTGTTGTATGATTCAGAAAGAAACCTGTGTTTTGTTAAGCCACTGAGATTTGGAAATTTTTGTTACAGAAGCTAGACTCACCCTACACAGCATGAACAGGAACAGCAAATAACTCAAGAATCACGGAAGGAGTAGTTAAATAAATATGTTAGTGAGTAAAAGTGCCCGGCTTTCTGAGAGCTCTCTTCTACCGAGTACAAGAGACATCAGCCTGATAATTTATTTATCTTTAGTTTTTAAAATCTCAATTAAAAGCACAAATAACACTGAAGAGGAAGGCAGACCTCTTATCAAACACATTCAATGAAAAGTTTTAATTATGCTTCTTCAGGCTTCCCAGTTACCCATTTTATTCATATTCTAATACAAAATAGGATACTGAACTCTTGTTACTACTTATACCACTACTAGCAGCAAATTTTTATTGAGCATTGTCAATAAAGCAGGCACTGTTGTAAGCATTTTACATGTATCCATTCATTGAATCTCACAATAATCCTATGAAGAATAAGAGAGATAATGAAATGGAGACACTGAGAGGTTAACGCCAATAATCGGGCTCCAGATAGGATCCTGCTAAATAAGTTTTAAATTAAATGTGTGCTACAGTGTAGTGAGGGCTGGGAGTGCAGAAGGCAAGGAGCGCTAAAAGGCTAACACAAGGAAGATACGTGTTACGTGGGACACGACCCTGTCCAGGACATAAATCGAACTAGACAGTAAAGTAAAAAGTATAAGTCAGATAAAGTTGTATTGAATAACATCTTAGATGTTTACCAGTGAATAACAAAGAGGTTTTAAACCCTGTTAATTCAGGGATGTTGGGATAGCTCAATAGGTTGAACACTTACCTTACAACTGCAAGGTCTGGGGATCGAATCCTGGCCCTGGCTCGTGCAAACCCGTATGTTGAACTGCCACACAAATGGTAACCACAGAGCCCCGTGGAGAAGGTACTCACCTCCCATGCGGGAGACCCCAGTTCGGTTCCCACCCCATATGCAGCCCCACACTCACCTGTGTGGAATGAAGCTGTGTTACAACTAATGATGCACAACTGTGGAGACTGCTCTGGGCCCTCCTCCTTCTCTCTGTCTCTTTCTCACCTTATTTCAAAGAATAAAATCAATCTTAAAAAAATTTTTTTTAATCTTAAAACATATGAATTCAGTTTTCAAGCAGAATGGTCTCGGTGGGGCCCAAAGCATTGCGTTTACGTAAAGAATTTTCCGATGAGGCTCCTGTGTCATGCTGACTTCCGTAACTCTTGGAAATAGAAGCACGCTAAGGTGATAGGAGTCTAAGAAGAGGCTCTTTCTAATGTTGGTGATTAAGAAAATGAAAAAAAAAAAACCAAAAACAAAAACAGGAATGGTAAGAACAAAATCGCTTCTGCTTCTTTTACCCATTTATTTCAAGAACCTTTAGTTAGGAGGCTTAGTTCTCAAGAGTTCTAACCATGTACAAATGTGACTCAGGTGGTTTCCTCTCCAGGGGCCAAAATCAAGTCAGGGAGAGAAGAGGAACTGGCCAGCAAGTCTGTGGTTTCCATTGTTTCCCTTGGCCAGCACTGCAGCCTTTGGCTTGTTCCGTATGCTTCTGCAAAGGCAAACCTCAAAGGCTTGGCTAGAACTTTACAAGTTATTTGTGAAATTCCCAAAGACAAAAAATAAAATAAAATAAAATAAACCAAGGAGCTTTGGGTGAAAAATGTAGCACAGCATTTTAAATGTAAATTCTCATAACAACTGTCCTCCCTCAGGTATTCTATTTCCACCCTCAAAATGTGTTGCTATAAAGTATGCATTTTCATATACTTCATTTTTCTTTTTCTTTTTTTCTCTGAAGGAGGTTCTAAACAACAGTAGAACAAAATATAAAATATGAACACAGGTTTGGATCACTAGCCAGAGTTATTGACATAGCGTGCAGGTCAAGAGATTAGAGTTTTAGTTCTAGTTTGTTGCTAGAAATATACTTGGTCTTTACTAGGGTCACACAATCTTAGTTTCATGCAAATAACTTTTTATTTGTCATTTAAGGTCATTAGAGTTGATTATACTCTTTCATTTATAGTGCCTTGTCTTCAAGCTTCATCTTCTGTATTATTTTATAGTTTCCTCTTCTACTATGATATTCTTTCTAGTTTTTATCTCCCACATAGTAACTCACTACAATTTATGTGGTTATTACATACTGTATAAGTCAATGGCTATTCAAAAAGTAAAAGCCATCTACTGTTTCAATGAGAGGGAGTTTCATATAAGGGAATTGATTTATGGCAGATAAGCCAACAAATAGACACTGAAGAAAACAGGCAACAGCAAACGGCCTTCGTGGTATTCAGTAGACATCTTGCAGCAGTACATTAAACACGGCATGTACTGTCTCCAAAATCTACACTGATATTTTAGTTTAGAGGGGCTATCTCAGCAGGCCCCAGTTTAAGACACCCAAAGAGCCACCACCTAAGTGAGAGGGATCTAAGTGTTCATGGTCTTCATAGCCCAATCTCTTACCTCACGCTTCTCATTAAGACAACACGGGTGCTTGCTTGTCCCTAATCTCCAGGAACAAATTGAGTATCGATGTGGGATGTGCTGATTATTAAAGTCTCTGAATGTTGTGACAGAGAGCAGGAAAGATAACATGACCCTGAACTTATTTTTTCCCCCATAAACCCTTGATCCCAGGTAGAAGCAGCTGTGGTCCTTGTAGCCAGAACAGTCACCATAATGGTTATATGCAGCCCTTACTTGACCGTCCAAATACTTACTTGCAACTGGTGTTACAAGTCATACAACCATATGTTTAATGCTCTGGCTGCCATAGATTTCTGTTGTTTCCATTTTTGTCTGCAAGGAGGTTATTGTGTTAAAGATGAAGCAGATAAGCCTCTCAGTCTCGATATTCTTTCTTAGAGTCTGTTTCCTCTCATCACTTCCAACATCAGATATTATATAAATCAGATTCCAATCAGAAAACCACTCTAGTATTTTAGGTAGAAAATTCAACACAGAGAATTAAAGAGATGCTAGCAAAGATCAGAGGACACACAGGATGGTGAAAGAAAGAAGAGATTAGCAGGAGGAGACCCATAGCAAACAGGATAGCAGGAGATTACTACACCCTTTTGGGTCTGGAATAAGACTGCAAAAGGGGTGGTGTTTACCAGAATCTACACATCGGCGAAATCTGACCAGTTCCAGAACCACGTCAGCAGCTCCTCCAAAGGAGTTAGAGCCAGAAAAAACAGGCCCTGTTCATCGAAGAGTGAAAATGTGGAAAAGACGTCTATCGCTGAAAAATGACCACACAAAACAGATGCGGGGGAGGGGGGTATTCTCTTAATCATATTCTCTTAATCACTTCTATTGATATCTATGTTAATGATTATCCCTGGTGTTATACATATATGCTCACCGGGAAAGCCGAGATGGCTCAGTGGGTTAAGTACTTGCTTTGCAGCCCTGGAGCCTGAGGATCAAATCCCAGCCCCAGCCCGTGCAGACCCATATGCTGAACTGGGGTGTGCTTCCCATGTGGAATTTTTTTTTTTCTTACAGGTGTTGTTTTGGAATAACTTTATAGAGTACAAAATAATGTGTTTATAACAAAGCAACTTCTTATGTAAGCATTGAAGTAACACATTTTATATTATACTATTGTAGAAACTAGTTAAAAATCCAACCACATATTCAGGTAATCAGCAGATCAGAAAACAAGCTTAAGGGTTTAAGAGATAAAAGAAGGGCTTATTTATTATCTTTTTTCCATTCTTAAACACTCACTTAAATCCAAAATTTTAAGGGTGTCACACATTGATGCTCAATGTCAAACAGAATCAAAATAAAACAAGCACACTCTTATACTAGAGTAACAACTTGAAGAGATTCAGGAGGAAGCTAGAAGATGATACGGGTGTGAACAAAACTTTAATGGTACTAAGACAGTTAAATAAAACAATACAACAAGAGAACCCCGTTCCCCCAGAGGGGACTATCTAGAAGGTCCTGTGATAGCTATTGAGTCAGTCTACTGCTCTCAGGCAGTTCTCTGTTCTTGTTTCTATGGTCCTCAAAATAAAAATAATGACAATATAACACGGATGTGTGTGTGCCTATGTAAGATTGCCAACACTTTTATTATTTTTTCTTTAGATAATTATTTTTTTTTTGTTTTTTACTGTATCTTCCTTCTATTGTGTTGTCCAAAAAAGTCTTTATTTTTCTGAAATAAATTATGGTTGTAACAAGAAAAATTCTTTCTTTGGCAAGATAAAAATTTGTTGGTGTCAAATATTCTTTAGATTTGACTGGTCCAGAACATGCAAAACTCTGACCTCTGCTGCTATTGAGTTTACTTGTGGTGTCCAGTCTTTATGAGACCACCACCTTCTTAGGGTTGTTACACCAAATTTTCAATGCTAGCCTGAGGCTAGGTGGGTGTGTATGGTCATGTCTTGGGTGACTGGTCTCATGTGATCAATCTCGATCACTTTACTTCATACTCATTACCTGTTAGGAAAGGTGAACTTTTGACTTGTATCTGAGCTGCTTTCCTTTTCGAGGTTCCTGGTTTACTCAATTTCTTTTCATTAAATTATTTTCACAATTTCTATTTAGTTTATATTCTCTCAAAGGAAATTGTGAGAGAGATGATTAAAGTGTGCAGAGATTGGATGGAATTTTGCTAACAATCTATTAACTTTACACATTTCTTGACAAGAGCAAATTGTTCTGACAAACCAATCACTTAATTTCTTTCAGGGCAATGTGTTTTCCATCAATCGGCTAGGCCGCTAGCCCCGAAAAGGTGGGGTGAGAAGTAATCAGCCACCTCGATAATGAATCCACAGCACTGTATTTTGGAAACTCACAGTGAAAAACAGAAAAAAGAAACAAGATGATTATTGATTACTATATAGGTCTCTTTTTAAAAATAAATAACAGGATAGAAAAGAAAATGGTAAATTTATGAAATATATAAATACATATGTGTATTCATGTGAATGCCAAAAGCATTAGTAATAATCTTTATATTACTAAGCAGAAAAGAAATGCTTTTAAATATATTTGTATTTTCATAAAACTTAGCTTACATCATTTTATCCACTTTATATAGATTTTATCACATACAAATGAAATGTATATATTTTTCTCTTCACCTAGTGTTGAATATCTTAATAAAATAAAAATATTTTATTATGTATTACTTATGTACTTGTTTTAGTTTTATTTAATGCTAAGTTAAATCATTATAAATATATCATAATAAAAAACTATGTTAAAATTTATTAAAAATGTAATATTTAGACAGTTAACTGGTATGCAAATAAAAACATTTTAATGGAATATATTCATGCATGTTATTTTGCATATTTATTTTTTTCTCTGTCATAATTCACAAAGTATTACATAAATCATGAAAACATCATTGATTTGATAAATATGGATCAATGAACAGTCAAAAATATGACCTTTGAATAAAACAAGAGAAGAGGAAGAACCAATATTTTTTGTTTCATTATCATATGCCATGTGTTCTGCTACAGTGTGTGTGTGTGCGTACATATGTATATGCATCTATATGTGTATGTATGTATAGATATACCAGGGGTGCCAAAAAATGTATGCACACTTTAAGAAATGCTATCCATGTATTAGTTCTCAAAGTTGAATTGAATTATAGTAGCAATGTGTAGTATGACATTTGCTCAAAAGATGGTATTAATCAAATGAATGCTTCCATCACCGTGTGACAGACAGGACAGTCAAATTAAATGGCAGAAGTACAGTTGTCATTCAAAGAGTGCAATACCACTTTAAAGTGGTTTTTAATATTTAATAATGTTGGGGAAGCTGGGATGGCTCAGCAGGTTAAGCACTCGCTTTGAAGCCTCAAGAACCAAGGATCGAATCCTGGCCCCGGCCCATGTGGATCCATATGCTGAGCTGGGGTGTAGCCCCCAGTTCAGTTCTTGCTGGGGCCTATGTAGGAGGCTCCCGGCCCAGCTCCTGCCCAAGTTCCTGCCGTGTCCACCTGTGGAGTGAAACTATATGGAAAACTAATATCAACTGTGGAGACTGCTCTGGGCCCTCCCCCTTCTCTTTGTCTCTCTCTGTCTCTCTCTGTCTCTGTTTCTCTCTGTAAAAAAATCAATAAAACCTTTAAAAAAAATTTAAGAATGTTGTGGAAATACAACAACAATGGAGGTGTGAGAATGCAACAGAACCTCCAACACACCTAACAATTGCTCGCATTCATGATAAGTTTGAGAAGCATGGTCAATAGAAACGGCATGTGCAGTGATATAAACGGACACTTCTTCACAAAATAGAGAAAGATTTAGAAATGAGGCTTCAGTATCATTCTTTGCCAAAATCACATTGATTTTATAATTAATCACTAGTTTCTACATGAAACATTTAATTTTCAGATGTTGGGGAAGCTGGGATGCCCCAGCAGGTTAAGCGCTCACTTTGCAACCCTGGGAACCGAGAATCAAATCCCAGCTCCAGCCTGTGTGGACCCATATGCTGAATTGAGATGTGCTTTCCATGCAAGAGACCCCCAGACCAGTTCTCACCCTGTGTGGCCCCCGCGCACTTGTGTGGAATGAAAGCATGTGAAAAACTGATGACGTACAACTATGGAGACAGCTCTGCCCCCCCCCCTTCTCTCTGTCTCTCTTTGTCTCTGTCAAAAACAATAAAATAAATCTCTGAAAAAATTTTTTTTGGACACTCAGGTATTGAAAATGATATTGCCAAGCTAAAAAGAAAGTAAATCATCATTTGTTCTGTAAATAAAATATTAATGAGGTTGGTTTGAGAATAATGAACAGATTGGGAGAAAAAGTTTTTCATTTAATGTTCTAAGCAGAATATACAACGCAGATTTTTGGATTCTGTAAATCAGGGGTCACATGCTTTTTTTTAAGTAAATATTTCAAGCTTGGATGCTACATGTCTCTGTTAGAACTCCTCTACACGGCCATTATGGTTTAAAAGCCATCACACACAATATGTAAACAAACAGGAATGGATATAAGCCAATAAAACTATTTATGAAAACAGGCAGTCAACCCAAGGTGTAATTTGTTGACCTCTGTTTTAGGTGATTAAGAAATTTCTCTGATGAAACATGAATGCATAGAAAATATTTTGCTTTTTTATGAAAAATAATTTATTACAAATCTATAACTTAAAAGTTTGGTTTTTTTTATCATTCAAAGTCTAAGAAGGAAAAATAAAGGTCGATTCTTATTTGCAGCAGAGACTCACTAACTATCCATATAAGCCACTGTTTTTTCTCTGGACGAATACAGTACCTTGCAATGAGCTATGGCCTATATTCTAGCCAACAGAGATGGGGAAAGTTTTAAAATATGTGTCATGTCTAGTTTTGAATCATAAAATGCCCCATGGATTATCTTACCTACTCCCCCAACTGTCATCCAGATGAGAAGGGCCCAACAAAAGACAGAAACTTCAGGAGATGATGGAGAAGCCTGGGTCACTTAGTGACCAAAGGAATCAAAATCCTTAACCCCCTCCTGCCATGAACTAACTCAATGTTCCTGACAAGAATCTTCCATTTTATCAATTCTCTGAAATGTTTGAGCTGACATTTTACCGAGGAGCATGGACGACCATAACACATAAATTGATGAGAAAATCCAAATGCGTAGGGTTGATTTAGTGGGTTGGCAGCAGGTGGTGAGAACACAGATATAGTAGATCTTATGACTGAAGCCCCTGCTACGCCATCAATTTGAATACTTATCAAATGGAGTTCTGAGATGTCTTCAAAGTAAGACCACGTGACAGCCAGCCCTGTGATTTGGGAGAAAATGGCTAGAAAGTGTCAGAATGTGTGTTCGCTACTTTTAGGTGCGTCTTATGAAGGTATTTCAAGAGAGAGGTTACCTCAGACCAAGATTGGCTGGCTTTCACAGTAAGATCAAGAGTGTTTCATTTGGAAGACATAATTTTTGGAGGCCAAGAAATAGGTAAAACTGGAGTAAAACAAAATTGAATGCAAATGCCCAGTAAAATTGCTCAGTTGACCCAAGTACTGAATCATGTGGCTAAAATCAGATGATCAGATTAAAGCTTTTACCTTGCCACCCAAGATTACTATTTTTCTAACAGTGTTTTTTAAGCTTTATTTTTGTTGTTTTTGAAAGAGAAAGACAGAGAGAAGGGGGAGGGCCCAGAGCAGCCTCCATAGTTGTATGTCATCAGCTTTTGACGTAGTTTTGTTCCACACAGGTGGGCGGGGGCCACACAGGGCAGGTACCAGGCTAGGGCCTCCCACATGGGAAGCTCACCTCAGTTCAGCATATGGGTCCACACAGGATTGGATCCTCAGTCCCTGGGGCTGCAAAGTGAGCACTTAACCTGCTGAGCCATCCGGCTTCCCCATTTCTAACAGTCTTAACTTGTCTGCTATTTAAAAGGAGGTACAGAAGAATAGGAGGAGGGGATAAAGAGAGAAAGAGGGATGGGAAGAAGAACAAAAGAAATCGTGCTTGAAAGAAAAAACTTGGATGTTGTTGCTGGTAGGTGAAATGGAATGGCAGGAAATAACTTCCTAGTCTCCTATTTTGAGGTGGTTTTATTTCCAAAGACACCGTAAACTTGGACTAAAGAGTATCTTAGTGTCCAAGCCTTAAAACAACCTTTGGGCCCAAAGGCAAGAGGGAGACTGTGAAAGCTCTAAATCTCTGAAGGAGAGTGGTGGGTGGAAGACAGCGATCCGGAGGTGAGGCTGGAGCCTTGCAGGGCGCCCCCCAGAAAGCAGAGTGTAGGTTGAGGCTTGTCTCCCATTCCCCTCTTTTCCAAATGGGAAGCCAACACACACTTATGCAACATCATAGAAACGTTTCAACTGGATTTCATTTAACCAAAGAAAAAAAATTATACTACGTATAACAATAATAATAAAATTGCATCTGTGGGCAGGCATAGACATGTGTATTCATAGACATGCATTCATAAGCAAGTGTATTCATGCATATACATACATATATACACATACATACACACACACATGCATATAACTTTTTTGATTTGAAACCATTATTTAATTATTCTTCGTGATTCTAATCACAGCCCCATGCATGCACCTTCTCTAAAAGTCCTCTCCAAGGGCTCTTGTAGAAGTCTTCTGCCTCCATCAGTATTCTGTAAGACAAGAAAACCTTCAGATGTGCTCTTCAGGGAGGCTGGGATGGCTCCGCGGGTTGAGCATTCGTCTTGCAGCCCTGGGGACCAAGGATCGTGCCCTGGCCCATGCAGACCCGTATGCTGAGCTGGGCTGTGCCTCCAGTTCGAATCCCACCCTGGCATGTCTCCCATGGGGGAGGCCCCCGGCCCGGTTCCTGCCCCGCGTGGCCCCCACGTCCACCTGTGTGAAACAAAACCATGTAGAAAACTGATGATGCACAACTATGGAGATGGCTCTGGGCCCTCTCCCTTCTCTCTCTCTCTCTCCATCAAAAACAATTTTTTAAAAAATGTATTCATCAAAATCAGGGAAGCATGGTACCAGTTCTACTTTGTCATTCCTAAGACAAAACCACCTCCCAAGTGACGGCTGAGTGATTTCAGTTATAGATTGCAATACTCCAATCCATTCTTCGTAAATATAAAGTATAGCCATTTAATGGTGTTATAAATAGAAACGTAACAATAATGTCAATATTTTCTTTCATCGCGTATAAAAGAAAAAAAAGCCTTTCTCTAGTGTATAAGAGAAGATATCTCCACTTCCCTACTGACTTTTAATGCAAAAGAGCACTTTTCATATGACCATTGACTCAGATATGAAATACACTTTTAATTTCATTATAGCAACTGAACATTTTGGATAATTAAAAGTTAATGACCTGAAAAAATAGCAGAAACTTAACTGTATTACTTTTTATCCTGGCTTGGTGGTTTAATCTCCATGCCGTACACAGACTATGAAAAGTGACAGTCACTTCAGAATTCTCATGCTTGAATCCCAGGAGATTGGAAAGCCAGGGCCACCATGTCATATATCATACTTTATAGTGGTGTGAATATAGAAGATAATTGCAAAAACCTGACGTCTTTCTACAAAGTTTCAGCCTAAATTCTATCTTTCATTACATTGGCAAATAAAGACTCTTTAAATCTGTAAGATAGGGAAGCACACTGATTCTGAGGTTTATATCTGAGAGCTACATTCTAAGTAGCTGTTTTCCAAAACACACAAGCCAATCCAAATGATTATTGAGTAGTGTTGGAACAAGAGGTAATATTTAATTTACAAAAGCACATACTTAATATTTACCAGTTGCATTGAGTCAGACTGCGTCCAGGATGTGAATCTCAGCAGCGTCCAACATTATCTCCTGGAGTTTGGGGCAGAAAATGATCTGGACCTAGTCCAGGATTCACTCTTTCTCTCATCTTTATTCTTTGTTTTGGGTTGTGGCTTGATGTCTTCAAAAGCCAAGGATGGCTAAATGGCTGTGAAAATAAAGTTAGACTCATTTTCTGGTTTCAAATTGTCAGGTGGCTTTCAAAAGCGACCATGTTTACAAAAGCAAATGAGAAAAAAATCAAATTAAAATATCAGTTGGACTTAAAGCTCATCTCACACAACAGATGACAAAGGACAATAAAAGAAAGAAAATCTTTTGGAGTGAAGTGCAATTAGAAAAGTAAAGACCAGGATAAACGATATTTACTGTAGATGCTGCACAACAGAGCACTGAGAACTGTGACAGGTGATAAAGACACAACTTGGCACAATCAGCAATTCATTTTGGCGCCCACAAAAGAGGTGGTGAAGCAGCAAAAGTCTGTCCAAGAATTCATCTGCGGCTGCACCACCGTGTTGCAGGCTGTGATAGAAAGCAGTCAGGTAAGGGAAACGTCCTTAAAAATCAGACCATCAGAAACATTTTTGACAATGGAAAAAAGAAGAAAGATTAATCCATAACTTGTATGTAGACACAGGTAAATACGTCTCATAATTTTATTTTTAGCTTTAATAGCCTCAAGAATAAAATTTTATGCATGAAATATCATCAAGGAATCTTATGACACACACCCAAAAATACTTTTCTAGTTTTAAGCAACGCAACACTTATTCCAACAAGATTCACTGACATTCAGAGATTCAGAGGTTGGGTAAAGTTCTGCTGGAGACACAGGCGTGGAAGCCAACTCATGTGTATGAGTCACTCTTGTTACGACTAAATGTTGCCTCCATTTTCCAGTTTCCCCAAAAGAAAATACGTGTATTTACATACAGGATTTCTTGCCCATAGTGCTTCCTGCATACATTAAAATCTGCCATCATTTCAGGAGGGATAATCCAATTACTTTCTAATATCCATAACCCTTGGCCTAGTTTTAACCTAGCAGTTTGATGATTGAGCTCGATGTCCAGTCACACTTCTAAAGAAAATAGGAAGGATGGAAATTGCTTTTAGTGAGAATTTATAGAGTCGCAAATACACAGTAAATTGATTTTTTTAAGTAAGTGAACAGGACACAGCATTGGGGTAATATTTTTATGTTACAATTTAATCATGCGTCACTAAAAGTAATTTCCTTTTACAAAAACTAGTCAGGTGTTACATCCTTTTTTCCCCCCTTTTCTTTTTCTCTTAGTGAATCATTATTGTTTTAGGTGACTTGACAATATACATTTCTCAGGATAAAATTCAAGAACTAAGGCATATAAGGTTGTCAACTTATGCATTTAAATGCACTGATGAATCTTGGGAGTGCTTGATTTTTTCTTAAAATCATGTACAACAAATTGTTTAACCACTGATATCTTCATCACAGAGATTCTTCATCTACAATTTTCTGAGTTAGCACACTTCTATTTTTCAAATTCACTTTTCTTTGTTTTCCTCAACAATCTATCATTTAAAATTCATTATAAAGAAACCAACGACTCAAAAATATTTTACAAAATGTTATTTAATTCCTTGGACTTGCACCTTAATGGTTGTGTAAGGACTATAAATGGAGCCAAAAATGCAGAATAAAAACTCATGTTTCCTCATGTGTGAACCTTATCCAAATCAATTGGAACTGCTCAGGGGTAATCGAGTGTACAACTGGAGTTAATAATTTCATTTAGCTGCAATATTATTGTTTGAATGCTGGCTTCTTGCCTTGTGCATTAAGTATTGTTGTTATGCTTAGCTTGCTTAAAATAGTGAATTTGAATCATTTGTAGCTGAATATCATAACTAAAAACAATTTACTCTTTACTCTCATCTTGACCCTAATCTCTGCGTTCTTAAATTTAAGCTTCGTTTGTCTTTAAGGAACTGGAACTCTATTTTAAATAGAACTCACAATCACCCTAAAATGCCTCCTCTCTGATTTGACCATTCACCATATCCTTAGAAAGAACCTTTCCCACCAGCGCGTCGCTGAGCATTGTTGAAGCAAATCTTAGCCGACTGGACCTTACAGAAATTCATGCTGTGTAACCCACTCTATAACCTTAATGATGCTCTGTAGTGGCAGGGTTCAAAGCCGACTTGACTGTTCTCTTCCCTGTGGTAACCCAGAACAGAGAGTCCTATTTGGTACATGCTCAGCAAATACAGTGATTCCTCATTTTTCGCGGTTAATGGGGACCAGAAGATTTGCCCCTAGGAATTTTCTCATGGGTCGATGTCGCACCGGAAACCCATCACGCGCCTTTATGAGAGCCCGTGGGATGGACTCTGAGTCACCTCATCTCTTTGTTTGACATGCAGGGATCCTTTTCTCTCGCGCATCCACGTGAAACAACGCTCCTTTCCGCAACGTGGCTGCCGACATGGTTGTATTTTTTCATTTTTATTTTTTGATGAATATTTTGGGGAAACCCGCGAAGCACTGAAGCCGCAAAACACGAAGCGCGAAGTGGCGAGGGAACACTGTATTTGATAAATGAACACATGGCAGCTGTTGAAATTCTCTCTGATTTTTTTTCTAACTCCATGACCCTTCACTTTCGACTGTTCACTGTGTGCTTCTGTTGATCTCTCTCTGTTGTTTTAAAGATTTATTTTATTGTTTTTGACAGAGGCAGAGACAGAGAGACAGAGAGAAGGAGGAGGGCCCAGAGCAGTCTCCATAGTTGTACATCATCAGTTTTTGACATGGTTTTGTTCCACACAGGTAAGTGGGGGCCATGCAGGGTGAGCACTGAACTGGGGGCCTCCTGCATGGGAAGCTCACCCCAGTTCAGCATATGGTCTGCACGGTCAGGCGCTGGGATTTGATCCTAGTGCCCAGGGCTGCACAGTGAGCACTCAACCTGCTGAGCCATCCCGGCTTCTCCTTAGCTTCCATTGTAAGCAAGCATTGTCTGGTCTTTAGAGGTGAAGAATGCTCAGTGATTTTTCTTCTTCCAATCTTTGGGCCAAAGATGTGTTCACACCCGGAGAGTATATTAGTGTTGCCTTCCCCCCAGTGCAGTGGTTTTTCACCAGGGCCACAAGTTGATGTGTTTGCTGCCTTTCCTCTGGCTTGATAGGACTTTTATTGCCAAAGGGGGACACGTAGATGAATTCAGGTGGGGCTTTGTGCATTACCAGTAACTGCTTCGATTTCTGTCTCCCAGCCTGTGCCTTGTGACATGTGGGGGTGCTTCTCAGTACTGCTGTGTGGCCCAAATGTTTCTTATAAGCACCTGATGGGGTCTCTGGAGAAAAGCCCTGAGAGGTAGTTAGTTAATCCACACTGTTTAATTCCTAGACGTCCTAAAGACTCACAATAGTCTACACGCAAACTTTAGGAATTTATTAAAACTTTGGGCTGAACTCTTCTTACCAGCTTGTGGGGCACCTTGCAGAATCTGCCCAAGGAAGCAAGAACCCTTAGTGGGATTGTATTTCTGTGGGATCTGGGGTTACTGTATTTGGTTGCCCCGAATTCTCAGCTCTCTGTTGTTGTGATAAGGATGACATGGAAAACAAGGTTTGCTTGATCTTTTCCACTCCTCTGAAAACACCAGACCTCTCGATAAAGTGGTATAACAAAGACCCAAAGCAGTATCTCGCTATTCCTTAATATGTGCACCACTGAAATAATTTTAAGAGACGAGTCTGCTGAAGAATATATTTTAGAATTTGATTTTCTAGTTACCGTATCTTTCTTTAGAGAAAATCTTTTAATGGACGCTTATCCTAATAATAACTCATAGCCGTTTTCTATGAAGGTAAAAACATAAAGTTGTTTTTATCTAATTCTATATAGAATGTTTCAATATGTCCAAAGAGGAGGAGGCAACACGTTGGTAGGAGAGAGTAATCTAACAGTAAATAGTATGGCATTCAGTAAGAAGACACCGTCTTACTTGCTCTTAACTTGGGCACAGAATGAGCGTCCCTTTGTTGTAGCGAGATACTCTTTCAGTTTGGGTTTTCTCAGTCCTGACAAATTCCTCACAACAAGCACAGTGCTGAGCCCCCAGAATTACAGGGGCCTCTCAAGGATGAACACAGGAGGCATAGATGGTTCTGTTCACTGATTCTTGACTTCGCACTTGACCTCTGCACAGCTTGTTTCGGGTTTGACGGTAAACTAAGGTGATAGCTGCCTTAACGCAATCCCTTGCACTTGTCTTCAACAGTAACCCAACCCAGCTCACATGCATAATATATTTTGAAATAGTTCTGTCACTGAATTTTAGTAAACTTTTGGATAAAATATCAGTAAAGATAGAATATAGAATGTTGCTTTATAAAAGATTTTGAAATTCTAAATGTATTTCCTCTAATTTCCTTGCATTGATTAGCCTGATACTTAAATATTGACCAAAATAGTAACTTCATTTTTTTCATTTTTACCTTTTTCAATACCTTTGCATAAATAAAATGTTTTCAATCTCCTTCTCTTCTATTATAGCTGACAGGAACTGAAAGAAAAATACTGAAAAATAAAATTAAAATATCTATTTTATATATAAAATAAACATAAATGTAAACCTATATATTAAATATATTAACATATGTTTAATATAAGTAAATATGTTAATTTACCAAATGTGTTACTTAATTTGTAATTAAGACATTTTGTATATTTAATACAATACTCCTATAATGTAAATATATGAAAATATAAATGTACAAAAAAATAAATATATATAGACATATGCTTTCTGTAATTCCTGTATCTTTGTTTCTTATGTAAACAAGGCTATTTACACAGAAAACACTTCAGTTACTCCCATCTATCAAAGGTAAAGTGACTCAAAATTGTATTCCAGCAAAGTCTTTGGTGGGGTGGTGAGGAGTTTGTCTTTCAGTTTTGCTTGTCATTATAGAGCAACATTTGTACCCAAGATAAATTTATATAGTGTCCTCTCCTAACATATTTATCATTTTGAATGATTTCCAAAATCATTTGTTTATATATTTATCCTTTCTCATTGAGCCTTTAGATTAGGGGGGAGAAAAAAAAAGATTACTCAGCCCACATCTTGGGCTTTTTCTTGCAAAGCACAGATATAAACACTCAATTCCAAGGTGCTATTCTGGGCTTTAAGGGTTAAATTGGGTCACATGCCTGACTCCGAAGTCCATATGCACTGCCAATCACAGAACCTTCTCTCCAAATTTGTTGAGTGGAAGCCTTTTCACACTTCTAACTTAAGCACTCAGTATACCGCAGTTTGCTCTGGCTTTCCAAATTATTATCGTAATTTCTGAGCATAGAGATCATGAGGCAATTATTTCTTACTGTAATAAAGTCACATACGGCCTTTCCCAGCTGGTATTCAAAGCTATTGTTTCTGTAGATTGTTTCTGCACATGACTAGGGAACGATCATTCATTCACAAAAGAATCATTCAAATAGATAGAAATTGCAACGAGTGACAGACAGGAAGGACGTGAAAGATACCATTGAAAACATGCTTCTCAACTTACTAACTAGTTCCATCTCAATATACCCGCCAGAAGTAGACAATATCATAAGTGAAAGACTCATTTAATACCTCCTTTAACACTGGTCTGTGCAAGGAACTCCTGTTTTTGCTTCAAGGCCTATAGAACGATCACAAGCAGTTCTTACTCTCTGCTTGAGAATCCTCCGACCTTCCAGGTGGAGTGAACTGATATGTTATGCTTCTGGGGTCGTAGTTCTTTTCCCCTTTCTGACTTCTAGATCTGAATCTCGTTCAAAGATGCTACAGACAGCTACACAGAGGAGCGAGGCTATATTTGTTGGGGGAATGGGGTTTGTTTCTTTTTTAGTGTGAATTTTTGCATTTCTGAGCACCATATCTGTAATGCACCCTGGAAATAGTTGCTAAGGAAGTGATCACTCATGCCCTGGAAGATATAAATTGCACATTTTACATAGTTTTGTCTTTTAATAAGACTAGCATCAAGAGAACGATATTGATCCTCATAGACTTTCAGATTGAACCATTTCTTTCTATAATCTTAATAAGATAAAAAGACCACAGGCTCCTAATACAGAAAGTATATAATATTTCTACTAGTAATTCACCTATTTTACAAGACCGTGTCTTTCCCCAGGTAGTAGCTGGCAGATTTGAGTCTTTTGTTTGCTTTTTTATATACTCTCTGAATTTTCGTTAATGTGTGAAAGTTAACTACGCCATCCTCGGGGCTAGAACTTGGACTTTCAGATTGTGAAGAGAATGATTTTAAAATCTATAAATGAAGTGAACATTTTTTTTTTTTTTTTAAAGAAGACTGACCATATTGTTTATTGAAGCTGTCTTGTGCAAGAACTTCCTGATGGCAAAGAAGATAATGCTACTAAGGGAGATAATGCCATCTCTGTAATTAAAAAGAGGTGATGGATCTGTCTTGTACTGTTCTTTGCTTGTAAGTCAGTAGATAGCTTAATTATATGATTACTTTATATTCTTAAAAGTACACACTGTACGATTTGTTTTACATTAAGAAATTTTTTAAGATTTATTTTTATTGTTTTTGACAGAGAGATAGACAGACAGAGACAGAGAGAAGGGGTAGGGCCCAGAGCAGTCTCCATAGTTGCATGTCATCAGTTTTCAACATGGTTTTGTTCCACACAGGTGGGCGGGGGCCATGCAGGGTGGGAACTGAGCTGGGGGCCTCCTGCATGGGAAGCTCACCCCAGTTCAGCATGTGGGTCCGCATGGGCCAGGGCTGGGATTTGATCCTCTGTCCCCAGGGCTGCAAAGCGCTTGCTCAACCCACTGAGTCATCCTGGCTTCCCCTCTTTTAACATCTTAAGGTTAATAGTAATGCATATTTTTCATTCTGTATATTGGAAATGTGGATCTTCTATCTTTATAAGTCTGACTGAGGTTTATGTATTTTTGTATTTTTTAAAAAGCAACTTTGGTTTCTTTGTTTTGATCTATTGTTTTCTGAATTAACTTTCACTGATTTTTGCTCTTAGCATTATTATTACCTTATTTATGGTTTATTTGGGTTTAACTTCTTTTTCTGTTATTGCTTACAATTGTAGATTAGATCACTGAGCTAAGATTTGTCTTCTTCTCTCACACAACCGTTTAACACTTTAAGTTTTCTTTAAATATTGATTTATGGTTACGCCATAAATTTTGGCATGTTGAATTTTCATTTGATTCAAATGTTTTGTTTTTAATTTCTAGTCTAACATGCTTTGACCCATGGGTTATTTACCAGTGTAACATATATCTTCAAAATATTTTATTTTTATTGGTTGTCTGTTTTGATGTCTAGCTAAATTTGGATGTGGTCCTAACACATATTCTATGATTTCAGCTCTTCTAAATATGTAAAGTTCTGTCTGCTTGGTGAAAGTTTCATGTATACTTTAAAAAAGATGTATTCTATTGATACTGGTTGGATTGTTTTATAAGTTGACGTCAGGTCAATTTGACTGATGGCTTTCTTTTGTTTTCATAGAGCTTCTTGTTGAATTTCTGTCTGTTCTACGACTACTAAAAGAGATGTGTTGAAATATCCAGTTAAAAGTATGTATTGGGCTATTTCTTCTTTAGTTCTTCCAGGTTTTGTTTAAGGCATCTTAAAACCCTGTTGTTAGGAATATGTGTTCAATATCTTGAACATGTTCAAGATTGTGTGTCTTCATGAAGAATTAATCTTTTTAATCTATGTAATATATTTTTGCTATTATTTTTTATTCTCTTAATATCCCTTGTTCCAAAGTCTATTTTGCCAGATATTAATATAGCTACCACAATTTTTTGTTAGTGTTTAGAAAGCATACTTTTTCCAACCTTTTACTGTTAAACTTTCTGTATATTTGTATTTAAAGTTGCTTTTTTGTGTGTGGAAAACATATAGTTAAGGCTTGCTATTTTTAAGTCAAATTGGAAAGCTACAGATTGCCAGTAAAGATGGCAGAGTAGGTGAATGTTGTGCTGACCACCTCTCACAACCACACCCAAATTACAACTGAACCACAAAACAACCATTTGGTATCTCCTGACATCTAACTGAACTGAAATCCTACCTCTAAGGACATACAGAAGAAGGTACTTCAAGATTCGTAGGAGGAGTAATGACATGCGATGGGCTGATCACACACCTGCCCCATCAGGGCAAGAACAAGGAAAGCAATTCTACCCCTGATAGAAGTGCTGGTAGAATCCGCGGTTGCTTCACCGAGCCCTTCCCAGCCTACAGAGGCAGGTGACTGTCTCCTCTGGGTCTTCGTCAACCTGGCTAACATCATTCAAGTTTGGGGGAGGATACCCAGAAGAGAGATTGCTGGGTTGCATGGCAGTTTTGTTCCTAATTTTTTTGGGGACTCTTCATACTGCCTTCCATAGTGGTTGTACCAATTTACCTTCTTACCAGCAGTATATGAGCCTTCCTATGGAAGTTTTGCCAACCAAGGTCACTCCAACGAATGTCACAGTTAAAAAGTAAATAAATAAAAATTAAAGTAATGGAAAAATATATTTCATGAAAATGGAAACAAACAAAAAGCTGGTAGCAGTACTTATACCTGAAAAAAATAGACCTTAAAACAAAGGCTAAACAAGATACAAAGAAGGACCCAGTAATCTCACTTCTGGGTATTTTTCTGAAGAAACCCAAAACAAGACTTAGAGAGGACACGTGTATCCATATGCTCATTGCAGGATTGTTTATATCAGGGGTGGCCAACAAGTCGATCGCGATCGACCGGTCGATTGCGAGGCCAATTTTGGTCGATCGTTGATCGCTGGCAATGTCTGGGGTGGAATTCCGTGTACCATGAACTTTGAAGTGATTGTAGCTCTTATAACTCGAGCGTCGCCGCTCGGGCTGATTTGAAGCAACAACTCGAGCGGAGCCAATACAGCGCCCGGCTGAGTTGAAGCGCCAACTTGAGCGGCGCCAATACAGTGCCCGGCTGATTTGAAGTGTCAAATCATAACATACAATCCTAAGAAACCGACAAAATGGGGTATCAGAGTTTATACTCTAGCTCAGGGGTGGCCAACAAGTCGATCGCGACACACTTTTAAGATAAAAAGTAGATCTTATATACAGAAAAGTTGGCCACCCCTGGTTTATATGGCCAACGTGTGGAGGCAGCTTGGGTGTCCGTTGATGGATGAATGAATAAAAAGGAGGTGGTACATGTATACCAAGGAACATTGCTTGGCCATGGAAGGAAATGGCTTCTTGCTATTTGTGGCGACATGGATAGACCTGGGGGTATCATTCTGAGTGGAGTTTGTCACACAGAGAAAGGCAGATGCAACGTGGTTTTGCTGATATGTTCAATCTAAAGAACAAAATAGACAAACAGACAAAATAGAAACAAACTCATTGGTACAGAGAATGTTTGATGGTTGCCTGATGGTAGGGTGTTCATTCGAGGGGAAGGGATTAAGAAGTACAAATTGTTGTTACAGAGTAGTCATGAGGATGGGAAGTAAACCATAGAAAATATCGTCAATAATACCGTAATAACTAGATAGTGTGCCATGTGGGTTCTAGGCTAGTCATGGGGATCATGTCTTAAAAATCTAACCATCATACTGCACACTGAAAATTAATATAAAACAATACGGAATGGCAAGTGTAATGGAAAAATTGGAAAAGGGGGGAACAAAAGTAAAAAAAAAAAGATATAATTATCTATAAATGGGAAAGCTGGGATGGCTCAGCGGGTAAATCACTCACCTTGAAGACCCGAGGACTGGGGATCGAGTCCTGGCCCTGGCCCATGTGGACCCACATGCTGAGCTGGGTTGTGCCCCCAGTTCAGTTCTTGTCAGGGCCTATGCGGGAGGCTCCAGGCCCAGTTCCTGCACTGTGCAGCCATGTGCCCACCTGTGAAGTGAAACTATATGGAAAATTAATGCTGTCAACTATGGAGACTGCTCTGGGCCCTCTCCCTTCTCTCTGTCTCTGTTTCTCTCTGTCAAAAATCAATAAAATAAATCTTTAAAAAAAAATTATCTATAATCTAAACATATGAGCATGTTGCTATACATTTTTCAAGACTTTTTGCCCATGCGTAAATATATATACAGATACATACATTTTTGACAAAAGTGGAATAAAGTATTGAATACAGAAAAAAAAATCTATTGTTTTTTTAGTGGTGTATATTTAATGCAGTGCTTGATATGAGTGGATTTTAATCATTACTTTTAATATTTATTTTCTACATGGTTTGACTTTTCTTTGTTTCTTTTGTCGGCTTACATGTCTGCTTTGGGGTTAAGTTAGTGTATTTTACTATTTCGTGCTATCTTGAGCAGTGGCCAATTTTTATAACCACAATGTTATTCTTATTTTAAATTGCCCTTGTATTTACTCTATTTATTTTAATTAAGTTTAATCTTCAAATAATATACCATATCAAATCAATTATAATGTAAAAACATGCTTATCACAGTGTCCTTTTAAGTGCTAATACCTTTTTTATTTTATGCTATTTTGCTTTCACACATTCTATAAACCTACATTGCTACCATTTTTGCTTTAGACCCTCAGTGATTTTTAGAGTGATTTAAAACTCCCATGTTTATTGTCCCCAGGGTTTCTATCTAGCAATCATTTCCATTAAATCTTGAACACATCCCTAAAAATTCATCTGTATTCTTATATGCCTGTCTGACACCTAGTATTTCTTCCTAAACTCTACCAAGACTGAGTCAAAGCTTACACACCGTGTCCTTTGGAAAATGTTGTCTTTCCTTGGATTGAAGACTGTGGTTGCTACGCATCCTGTTTCTGATGGATTTATGTAAAGTAATAGGTTTATAGTTTCTCCCTTTTTTTCTTCTTAGATTGGCAGCAATACGTTTTCTTTTTTGCTACATTCTACATGGAAGCAGACCACCTAGAATTGAAATTGATGAAACAACAGTTGCCAAGGTAAAAAGTATTAGTTTTGAGCTTATTGCTTAGTGCATTATGTATACACTTTAGAGAAAATGAATTAATTTGTTTCTCTAAGTTGTATTTTATGGATTATTCAATTTTAAAATGAATGTTTTATGGTTTTGTAATTTAATGTTTGTGTTCTAAAACCTAAATAGGTTATACAATTGATGTAAGTTACTGAAGTGGATTGTCAATATGGTATAAATACGTAAAGGGTAAACTTATTTCAAATGTTTACTCAGTAAATAATTATTCTAGCCCACTATTGAAAGTAAGGGTATTCATGTGACAAAGACTGTTCAAATCCCTTTTCTAGATGTATCCAAAATTTTTGCTTGGAGGTTATATTAACAAAAAAGCAACTAAAGAACAGTTTTTTGTTTGTTTTTAAGTTGTGGATACAAAATATAGAACTGAAGATTTGCTGGTATTTGTGACATACTGTGGTGACATAAAAACTTAAGACACTTAAAAATTTCATTTATAAAATGAAAATAAACTAAACCATATGTCTTAAAACGTAAATGCTAGAGACAGACCAATAATGAATAACAAAATAAATATTTTCAAAAAAATAAGGATTAATATTAGTACCCATAATAAACAGGAGGGCATGACCTGTCAAATTTAAGAGTAATAGTTGAAAAGAAAGGGAATTTTGAGCAATTCATTAGCAGGTATGTGCAAGTGTTCTAATGAGATTTCAAAGAAGAGGCTGGAGCAATCTGTTAATTAGGAACTTTAGAAACAGGCCAGCGAAAATTTTCTTCCAGGACATGACTCCATACTGAGAAGAAATTAATAAGAATAAAATAAAACATAAATAGAACAGACAATATAATAGGGGGAAAAAGAGACTTTCAGGAGGAAAGTGGGGGATGGATCAGCATTCAGAAATCAAATTATCATATTTTTGAAAATTATGTAAAACAACAGAAGACAAAGCTCTATTAAGTTAGAAATGCTATCCTGAACTAGCTTTCTTTAAAACATCCAGAAATAAAATTACTTCTCCTAAGAGTGAGCAATAAAATAGGGTCACAGGTCAAACCCCACAGAAAATTACTATAAGGAAAAAGAGAGTTAGTAGCATATTAGATAATCTACAAAATACAAGAGCATACCAGAAAGATATAAATACAAAACTGATAAAACCAGGTTTAAATCAATGACTTCATCATGTTGCTATAAGAATAACAGTCTAATTGTTCCCTTTTGAGGTGAATAATTTTATTATCTTGAGAACTTGTAAGTAAAGAGAAAATATTCGCATTGTCTTTACCAGATGAACTGTACTACCATATAACAAACTATTGGAAGGAGAAAGAATATCTTTTTAAAAAGCATTCCTTCTAATAATTAAAAATAAATTATAAACAAAATATTGCCACTTTCTAGCTCATTCTGTTCCTGAATCTAGGTATTAAGCAAAAAACTGATGCTAACATAAAAAGTGAGGCAACGGGCTATGATAGGCGTCCTGATAGAAAAACGCAACACCGTCTAGAGTTGTCAGAGTGATCAGATCCAAAGAGACCTCAATTCTAGATCCATCTTTGTATTTGCAGGAAATATAGTAAAGAAAAAAGCATGCAATTTTCAAAGGCTAGACTTTGGGAAACTATAAGTCAGATAGCCTGGGTTCTTCAACAAATCAATTATAATAAAAAGCAAGAAATAAAAGAGGATTTGTAGCATCGTGGAGACTCAACAAAAGTAAACAATAAAAAGGAATGAGCTAAAAGAAGACGATGGAATGATTTGGATGGAAAAGGATAGTTATGATTAAGAAGGTAAACATGGAAGACTTTAGGATCTATACTATGCAAATAACCACATTACAGACACACCGTTCATTGTTTTTAGGGGGGAATGGAAGAGAAGAGGTTCCTATGTATAACAGGTGATTCAATCCTAAAGCAGCTCTGTAACGTGGTAGTTTAGTTCAAACTGTGGAGCCAAACAGCTCCCTGGGTTCCCATCCCGCCTGTATTCTAGCATCAGAAATTCGGACAAGTTTCTTCATCTGTGAAACAAAGATACCTTCCCTCATAGGTTTGTCATGGGGATTAAAAGAAATGCTGTGAAAATATTTAGCTTTATATTTTGTAGATGAGATATTCATAGAATCTTTAGAGTATTACTTAGACATGATTGTGTATTTGCTTTATTTGTATTTTTTATTTTTTTACTGCCATTCCAGTAAGAGTCTTTATTTTACTTAGGTAAAATGCCAAAAGTAAGATAATAGCTCTAAGAGTCGAAATTTCAAATATAAAATGTAAAACATCAACTGAAGTGTAACTACCAATTCATGGAACTAAATTCAGATAGCATCTTGTATCTTCAAGGTTAATGTAAATATTTGTTAAATTCTATTGAGTTCTCTTTGCTCTATGGGTTTCATTAATAATTTGTGTTTAATATTGTCATTGCCTGGCTTCTATATCTCTCTCTTTCCATATAATATTTACTTAAAGAAAATTTGAGAAACTTTTAGTAAAGGCACGCTTTTGTGTTAACTACTATGATTAGCTGGGTTAAATATATAGGTACTATTTTGGAATTTCAAAGAACATTACTGTGAAACCCATGTTGAATAAGCAAAGAGTCAGGTTTGATTGAACTGATTCTCTTATAGATGAAATTAAATTCACATACTTCTTTTCAGATTAAATTTAGGAATCTCTTTTGTATGAAGTTTATTTAAAAAAATTAGCATGCTTAGCTATAGTAGCATTTAATGGTTAATTCTTTTCTAATAGTATTTCCAAAATAGGGTTTTATCTTACTATCTTTGAAAATATTTGGAAATATATCTTGGTCTGTTGAAATAAAGGGGCTTAGCAAGCATTTTCACATTTAAAAATTATTTTTAAGAGTAAATAATGTTAAAAATCTTTGGAACTTTGACATTTTGGCATGATTCCTTTGCTCTGTCATAAATGGTTAAAATATGCATCATTATAAAGAATTATTGCTTCAAAATTTTGTGCTTTTTAAAATGCATATATTATGGAAATCTATAATGTTCAGAGAAACACTGTCTTGTAAATCCAGCTCCCAGAGATAAATCCTGTCACCATATGGCTCAAAAATGTCTTTTATATACCAAATCCTCTGTATGTATGTATATAAAAGTTAAGTGTAATCACACTATTCACAGTTCATCTACCTTTATAGACCAAGAAAATATTTTTTCATGTAGAAATTTTATGTACAAGGGCTGTCCAGAAAGTATGCAGTCATATAACCGTTCTCATCATACTCGTATCAATGATGGCTGATTTTTTTCCAGTCAGCCCTTATATGTAATATATATATATATAAATATATAATATGCATATGTATTTACATATAATTAATGTAGCTTTTAACACTTGATAAAGAAGTTTGAAACAAAAATTAAGTAAACATTTTGAGAGAGGCCAATACCTGTAGAGTACTTTTTCACCCCGGCCAACAGCATATTTAAAGAACAAGTTGATGAAATATCTAATGCTTCGTATTTTTAAAAGGTTACCAATTAGAGCTATTAATGAGATCCAGTTCCTAGTGACGCTGTAGACAACAGTAAGCACAGTCACCTTAGAACACTTGTATCCGTAGGACGAGTGAAAGAAGAACAAATATTTGAGTCACTGTTTTCAGATCTCTTTTCCATGGCAGCTTAGCACATATTTTACCTAATACGAGAAACACTAAATGCTGAAACCTGGTCTATAAATACATTAAGGCAGTTTTATGCCATTTCTTTATAAACAGATATTTATCTATCTATCTCTCTCTATATAGATATAGATATATGCACACACAAACACATATAATTTTTTTTCATATTTCCTATACGTACTGATTATTAGAAATGGCCAAGAATTCCATACTAGGTTTTGTTTGTTTGTTTGTTTGTTTGTTTTTTATATATTTTATTTATTTTTGACAGAGAGAGAGAGAGAGAGAGAGAGAGAGAGAGAGAGAGAGAGAGATACAGAGAGAGAACTGAACTGGGGGAGCTCCCAGTTCAGCATATGGTTCTGCACCGGCCAGAGTCGGGATTCGATCCTCGGTCCCCATCGCTGCAAAGTGAGCGCTTAACCCACTGAGCCATCCCAGCTTCACCCACACTAGGTTTTGAATTGGTCAATGATTCATATCTAGTTTTTAAAACAATTTACCAAGTCCTCACTTTCAAACCAGGGAGAAAAAAACTTGATTTTTCCAGTAATTGCTATATATAACTAGTCTTCTTTCTTTTTTGATTTTTAGAGCATAACTTCCTTAGGGGCAGCTATAATCACTAATAAATCCCTTCAGCACTCTCTAGCTACATATTATTGGCTCATTCAATTCTGTTATTAAATTAGTTCATTTTGTTGGATGAAACATAATTCCTGTTCATTTACTTATCTTTGGAAATACTAAATTTCTCTATGATTAAAAAAGAATGAGAAAAGCAATGGGTGGTTTGATTTCTGATTTGGGACAGATAGACAATTCTTCTAGATTGCTTTATGAAATAAAACAAAACGATCACTGAAACATCTTTCTATTTGTGATTTATTCCCAAAAGACTGTGGAAGAACCAATGCTAATCCTAGTCAATTAAAATTTAGTGCTTGACTATGCCATGATTTGTTCTTTAATCTTGATGGATTAGCTTGAAGGGAAAGTAACTGCCAAGTTTAGGGAGGAAAACAAGAAAAGATTTATTTATACCAATAGATCTCCCAGTATGTCTGGGTTTTATCACTTCCATGGCCAAACAACTGTATATTCTGAAATGATCTCAATGAATAAGGAATGAAAAGATATGCTCTCTTTTTGCCAACACTGATATATATATATATGTATATATATATATATATATTGGATTATCTGAACTTTAAAATTATGACAGGACATGAATAATGACCAGTATAACTACGATGTCAGAATCCCATACTATATGGTCCAGGTGGATTATCATAGAACTATGAAATTGTAATGCTTCAAAGATCTTTAAAGACCACATAACTGCTCACATTTCTACATATTTTCCAAATGTATTTTAGCCCACCAATCAGTTGAAAGACTTTTCTTGCATAGACAATGAATGTTACGTGTAAAATATTTCTCATACATCATTTCCCTAAGGTTAACACTTGCTGTATGTAGTTACCACTTCAAGAGGAAGTCTGAAAGGCCTCAAGTAGACTGTGTGTTCTGTAGAGAGACATAGTTTCTCAGATATAGCACTGCTTCCAGAACATTCTATGTTTTCTGTTGGCATTCGTGACTTTTGGGAAACAAGACCCTTCTGCCACTAAACATAATTTCAAAATTCATATTAGTGCTAAAAATTTTAAATACTATAATAGCGATTTAAGAGAGATAATTTCTCAGTGGGGGGTTGCATATGAGGTTAAATATCAACTCTTCATCAACCAAACAAGTTGGGTTCCAAAACATTTTTATGATCTGATTATTCAGTTCTTTTTTATACATATTTTATTCAGTAGATGTCCACTCCATAAATACCACCATATTTTTTAAAATCTATTTGTCCTCTTCAATTTTATCAGTAAGAATGCATGCGGGAATGAACCACTGGCATGGAATGAATAGACTTTTTGAGCATAATTAACTGGTAAGCACTAATTAACAATTTAACAATTGTTCCATTCCAGAGGTATTCTTTGTCAACTTCGTAAGCAACCATCACCAAATAGCACAGCCTTTGCTTTACCAAAAACTGTTGCCTAACTGAATTCGTTGATAGAAGTCTAGCTACCTTTACTGCAAAGCGTTGTGGGCACAGCTAAAAGTGAGTGTGACATCACAACTACCGACCTTGGCAGAAGGATACACGTACATTTTTCATGGAGATGGATACTCTCCCTCTGAATAGCCAGTGGAACTTTAAATTCAAAACAGTTCCAAAATACGAAGAAAAATTTCGTATTCAATATATGTTACCTTAATGCTCTATTATCCAGAAAACAGAAATCAACACAAATCTGCACACTCTGTAATCTTTCTTAGTCAAGTATTTTTTCGGTTTTAAAATGGACAATTCTATAGTCTAATTATATATGTACTGTTTGAAAATTTTTACTGTTTCAGAAAACACTGTTTAACAATACATAAAATTAAAAATTTTAAGCAGAAAATTTGACGTATAGTTATTATTGTGGCATAATGTGAGTAAGGAAGAACTATAACTACATTGCCGGAAACTTTGATGCTTTAGCTCACTTATGAGCTCACTGATGTGGCAGAAGTCAAATTTGAGGCATCTCAAATTAAAGCAAGAAAATAAGCTTCTCTATTCACTTCCAAGTGAAAAAATTTCTACGATTTGGTATCAAAGGACTCTTTTAAAAATGAGAGTACTAAGTCTAATGTGACATAGGGTTCTCTTGATTCTGACAAAATGAACAAATTAACATATTGTGAGTGTGTACTTTGAATACTGTTTCTAGATCATCTTTACTACTCAATCCTTCCACCTCTTTCCTTAAATTAAAAGGACAGAGGGGAAATCGTGCAGTACAATCTAAGTACACTGTGTCAGATGGGCCTCCTTGCAGTGGGGCTGAGATTTATTAAGTTTTAACGTGCAGTGGACCCTTTCAGACGCTGTTTACCAAATCTGGCTCCCAGCTCTAGTCATTTTTTTCCCTCCCTTTATAATGTAAAATGTATTTCTTTAACCAGGATGTGACCACAGTTTCTTTTTAGCAACCTGTCTTTCCTTGATATTCCTTCCAAGAACCATTATTGTGGTTGTGGTTTAACTCATTACACCTCCTGAGAGTACCAGGCCCCACAGAAATCAATGGTTTCAATGAATGAATTGGAAAAAAGAATATTACCAATTTCTACACTTGCCTCAACAGATATTATATCTGACCTACCTAGGATCCCTGCTGCAGTTATACTTATATTTAATATTCAAATACATAACTTTATAAATAAATGAAATGTACATACTACAACTATAAACATAAATATGAAAATACTGATTTTATAAATGTCTGTAAAATTTATAAAATAATTTTAGCGTAACTTATTTTCCTTCAAATTATATCTTCTCAAGATCAACAAATATTAACTTATTAAGGTTCAGTTATTTACATAGTATTTTTTTTCCACACTGCTAATGATTGAATTTCTAGGAGAAAATAACTATCTGGATACATCAAATATTCACTGTTCTTTTAAGAGTTCATGTTTATATCATTGTTTTTCCCCCATCTCTTCCATGAAACAATTTTAGATGAATCTGCACTTCAAGAATGTTTTAGTATTTTATTCCATATCTTCTTTGAGGGAAAATCAAAGAATATTTAGTTTGCATCGTGTCTTCCTTTGCTGCTAACAGAAGTTTTGAGTTTCAGGTTTATTTAGATTACCTTCATAGAACAAAGGTTAAAAAAAAAAAGCCTTCATAGATATCAAACATTTCTTTGTCTTTGGATATATGTATTTATGTAAAAAACAAAACTTTTGGCAATCTGGACATATTTAGTATTTCTTTTTATTTTTCAAGTTGAAAAACACACAATAAACATTTGTCATAAATCATCAGCTTACGTTGCCCTCTTGAGTTTGATCCAGGGAGCATTTTCCATCACAAACTCCTCATCTGGCATATTTAACTGATGATTCTGCAGATAAACCTGAAAGAAGATGATTTAATAATTCCCTTCATGTTTCCAGTCTCAGGTTTGGTTGCCTGTATTTTGCATTTAATTTAAATTTCTTTCTTTTCTTTAAAAGAGCTTCTAAGTTTTCCTTCCATTTTATTTGGAAACAAAATAATATGACTTCTTACAGAGAATTATTGCTTTATATATATTTTTTTATTTGCAACTACAGTTGACATTCAATAGTATATTAGTTTCAGGTGTACAGCTTAGAAACCATTATGGTGTTCACTTTTGTTTTTAATTTTCAGTGTTCTCTTTAATCTGTCTGAGCTTTTGCTTTCATTAAAAAAAAAAAAAATTAAAAGAGGCTCCAATTAGCAATTATTTAAGAAACAAGCATTGTGGTAGACCTAATATGTGCTAAGAAATAAGCATAACATATAATTGAAATTGCCCCTTAGGCATAGAACTCATAATATAGCAGTAATAAAATGCAAGCAATAATTCCATACAAGGAAAATTACTCAAAACAGAAATAATAATGATAATAAAACGTTGGGAGCTGGTCGTGAGCCAGAATGGAAAGGTTTCGGGGGCCTTGATGGCAAAGCCTCAGTTCCCTGGGCCTAATGGGAGGGACTGACCTGGGGCTTTGATGGCAAAGCCTCAGTCCCCCATTTCATTTCCCTTGGGGAGTAATTGGGTGATTAGATATAGAAAAAGGTGTAGATCAGCTTCACATGAAAGCCAGGTGGCAGATGCCAATAGATTAATGGCCCGTGATCTACATGTCAAAGCCTTTACTGGAAGAGGCTGTTACCTCCTGTAAAGATCTGTTCACACCTTTGCTATGCTAATGCCTGACCTTTGCCTGTTCCTTGTAATGGTAAACTTTTGCCATTTAAGGCAAACAATAAAGCAATTTGGGGCTGCTCCTATTGAGGACAGTAAATAAAATAATTAAAATAAAATACATTTGGAAGTTCACAGGCCAGGTTAAAAATCAACTCTCCGTCCCACCCAAGGCCTATGGCATTGATCAAGGAAGGTCCTTATTCTCTGAATCATTACAGTATAACCTTTAAAATAGCTCCCTAAGGAGAAAAGAAAGTAAGGATCCTTAGCTATAGGCAGAGCTTTCTCCATTATCTATCATTCTCAAGTGCATAATCAGAAACATTAAAGATAGTTTAGAAACCTGCATTTCTAAAGGAAATTGGAAGAGGAATAGAAAATACTGCACTGTGACCATATAACAAAGAGAACAATGTGAATTCCCGCCCAAAAGGAGTAGCCCGTTTCTCCAAGGTTGTCACGACTACAGCTAAAAAAGACAAGAAAAGAAAAAGGAAAGGAAATCTTAAGCCTTGGCCAGAACACAACAAACAGTATTAGACTCTGAACAGTGGACACAAGACAACCAGGACACAGATGTCTTTGACACCTGGGACGTGTGGATTCCCTGGTTCTCCTTCTTGTTCCCCGCCTGTCACCGGGAGAGATTGCTGCAGAAGATTTCACCCCAGAACTCCAACAGGAAAAGACATATGAACATACATACATACCAGGACATACACAAAATAAAGAAATATGCAAGCAAAGCCTGCGCCCTGAACCTAAGAGAACAGAAAACTGACTTTGGAATTGCCTACCCTGCTATAGTCACACATCTACAGAACGCCTGTCCTGCAAGGTGTCCGTGAAGCTGACCAAGCAAGGAGCTGCTCTTCTACCCCATCCTTCTCCTCACAAACGGGGGTCCTGGCAGCACTACAACTCCCCAGAGACCCGTGACCTCAGCTGGAGCAAACAAGGAGCTAATAGACCACTGCCCACATGATAGAAGGAGGTACTTCCCTTGCCAACAGCTGTTGGCAAATCTAGTCGCGTCTTCCCTTCCCACCCATTCATTTTTACCCCATGCAACAAAAATAATAGCCCAGAGGCTGAATACTTTCTTCATACCCCAATTTTACACTGTCTGCCTCCAGTTTATTCAACTTAACTTTTTTTTTTAATCCATGTCATCTGATGTTGTCACTCGGGACTTGGGTTTTTATACTGCGTCCTGCCTGGAATAAGCAACAATCTCGTTATATTTTTTTAAAATGATACTCTATTTTCTTCCTTAATTATTATATATATATGTACACACACATATATGTAAATATATATATATATATGTATGTATGTAAATATATATGTATGTGTGTGTATATATATGTATATATACATCTCTCTCTCTATATATAAAGTCTTCTGTAAGTGGAAGTGAAGTACTGTGGTTATTTCCAATTAAACGTCCTTCTAAAGTACTGATTATAAATTATTTACATATTTATAATATTTGATTCAAGTTTACTGTGTTTTTGAAATGGGTGTATGTAAGGATTTGTTTATGCTTTTATGTTTATAAATGCCATTAATATCAGAATTTATTTTATAACCATATATATATCAGAGTAACATTGAGAATTTAGCAGTGATTTGGCATTATTAAGAATTCACAAGTAAAACTGGTTTTTGTGGGTTTATTTTTTGTGGGGTTTTTTTGTGTGTGGAAACTCCGTAAAGTATTTTATAGCAGCTATATGCTATTACATTTCGACAGAAAGCAAGAGTTCCCTGGGATGTGCAACAATATAAATAAACCTGGAAGACATTATGCTAAGGGAAATAAGCCAGTAAAGAAAGGTACCACTTATGGAGGATCTAAACAAATCAAACTCACAGAAACAGTACAACAGTGGTCGTCGGGGTCTCAGCAATGGGAAAAATGAAGAGTTGCTACTGGACAGGTATGAAGTTTCAGTAGTGCAATGTAAATAAGTTCTGGAGATGCACAGTATGACTGTGCCTGTAGCTCATAACATTATTGTGTGCTTAAAAATGTATTGAGAGTAGATATCTTACCTCAATCAATCAATCAACCAATAAGTAAAAACATTTTTTAAAAGAATAAGTGCAATAGAGCTTTAATGTCTTCAATTATATTTCTAGGGTTATGTATGTGCCATTTTGACATCATTTTACCTTAAACTCAAAAATGTGTGAGAAAGATGTTCATAATTTTAATCTTTGTATATTTTTTATCTTACTTTTTTAGTGTTTTAATGCCGTGAACCATCACTGAGAATCTAGTGGATGCTGATATTTTATCTTCCTCATTGGCTTCATATAAAAATATTATTTCAAAACCTTTTTATTTTTATAGTCATATCTTTTGTACAAAGTGTGTTTCATCTGTATGTTTTGAAATATCACTGAAGATTGAAAAACACAGTGCTCAGCTTATAACAATTTTTCATGTAAATATATTACTGTGGAAATTTAAACATGTAAATAATTTATAATGTGATTACTTGTTTTCCAGCTGGTAAGTTTGCAAGTGCCCCAAATTGGATTTCCTTGGCTTCCCTCAGTTGACTTTACTGTGCTTCATATGAAAGCACATAGCTTTTGATCTCACCCCTATTTCACAGGGTCAGGAATTGATATTAACCCTTTTCCAAGTGAAGAACTACACCTAAGAAATCACATAGCAAATACACGTCCACAGGATATAAAGAAAGGTAGAAAGGTAAAAGAGGAGACGATGGCTTTTTTGAGAAATAACCAGCTAAAAATACATATTTTTAGATTCCTAAATATCTTAAAAGTGAAAAATAAAATATAAAGAGACAGAGAGAGGGAGGCAGGGAGGGAGGGAGAGCAAGAGTTGGGCTCTTACCCGGAACTGACATTTGCACCAAAAACAAAACACAATGAAGACAATGAAAGCTACTCCATGACCTTTCCTTTAGTGAACTGCAGATAAAGTTGGCTAGTTCTTTCTAATAATGTGGTTGGTGAAATAAGAACTCTTATACTTCATACTCTTTAGTTTTTTTCCTGCTGTACAGAGAATCAGACATTCATCTTTAGTGTTTCAAACATAAAATAAAAAAATAACAAAGACTCTCATGATTTTAGCTACATGAACTCAATGTTTTAATAAATCTTATGACATACAAGCTGTTCTCAAACTAGACTAAGCCTAATATGAGCTTTCTGGGGAAAATACATGGATCCGTGTGGGAGGCCCCAGAGCTTCCTAGGATAGGTAGTGCAGAATGTTTACCACAAAAAGGGACTAGGATTCAGAAGGGATCAAGAGAGCTAGAGAACTTTCCTTCATTACACTGAATGCAAAATTTCACAATGCTCCAGGGAAGAGAGAATAAATACAGTTCATTAATAACAACAGAAGTCATAACTACCTTACAATAACACAACTGCTAATAAATACGAAGTACTTGCTTCCTGCTAAGCACTGTGTCCTAAACAATTTACTTGTAGTATTTCATTTAATTATTTCAATAACTCTAGTTCTAGGGTTTTAAAGAGTAAAATTAAAGCATAGAAAGTTTAAAAATATCTAAGATCACCAAAGTATCAGGTAGAAGCAGTAGGCTCTAAACTGAGGCATCTGGTCTGTGAATCTATGTTTTCTTTTTGACCACTGTAGTATATCATATGTACTTAATATCAATACATTTACTTATATCAATAAGTAAATATCAATACATTTACTTATTTATAGTTTAGTTCTGTACATTCTACACAGTTAAATTCATAGATGGGTATGCTTTTTTATTTGCTTTAAATATTTATATATAAATTATAAGTAAAATAGTCCTTCAGTTTATGCAGGGGAATTTATCTGGATTTGAATCTATAAAGGTACCTGCAACCAGATATTCTGGTCTAAATATGAAACACCGAGGAGATCATATAGTCCTGCACAGAATGCCTGAATGGGGTGCCCTCTTTCAGAACAATGCTACATGCATGAATGTGTTCTCCTTGGAAATGATAATTGAACCATTGAAAATTGCTGAATTGTGCAGTGACTCTTTAGGGAATTCCTAGAGTCAGTCAATCTCCAACTATTCACATTATCAGTAGCAGGTTATGTAAACTTGTTGATATTCTTGTACTCAGAGGAACGCGTTTTTCAACACATCATTTGAAACATAGAACCGTTGCTGAGGCCCTGGGCGTATTAGCTGGATGCATCTCCTGTCACTTCAAGCCCAGTTTAAATACCTCCTTTATAAGAATTTGCTTATTTTCCCCATTGAGAGTGATGTATTTCCCTCTTAGAGCATGTTATTACCTCGTATGGTGCATGTTCTTCTCTCTTATTTAGAATTAATTAGATATATGTGCCAGTACTCCTGGTACCGGGTCGATTCACCGAGTGCAACGTTCTGTGTTTCCCCCAACCTGCACCCCCAGCAGCATCTAGCATAGGACCATACTCACTGACAGAATTCCATACGTTTTATATGGAAAGAATGAATCAACTCTCAGAAGACAATGCATGACAATTTAAGTGGTCTGTGTCAGAATTTAAACCAGGAATTCTGACTCTGAAGTCATTTTCTAAAGAAGATGATATTGAGTGATCCTTAAAAACCACTTGAAATATTGCCATATTCTAAAATCAAGCTATTCTGCCATCAAGCATAGTTCATTTATTTTATATGGAATTTGTCTGGATCTCATGATTTATAACTGTGAACGCATATTTTGATTTTCCTCCTTAGTCATGCGCTCATCACTTGTCATGTGCTTTATTAGATTTCTGTGGAAAAAGATATTTTCCAATATTATTCTACCTTAAAATCTGCATGTTAATTCAAAACTTTCTTTGAATGCTCAGTTGAAAGAAAAGAACCAGAAACAAAAACCTATATCTGAAATTTAATAACTCACTAGAGATGTTTTAATAGAAAGAAGCATCAAATTATTTTGTCCTTAATATTGATTTTCAAGTTATTACATAAGTATAGCATGTATTTTTATAAATTTGTGCATAAATTAAAAATACCGTAAAGCTGTAGATTGTGACAAAACTGTAAAAATATTATACTACAATTAGAAGAGAAAATATTTTCAACTGGATTATCTACTCAGCCTTTATGCTTGATTTGGAAGTCCATATTTGCTGTTTTATACAATTATTAGAAAGATAAATCAGCTCCCCTTTTTACTATCTTGGCTTTTTTTCTAGAAACCACTTTTTTTGACATTTTAAAATAATTATTTTCAAAGAACTCAGGCATTTGCCACACTTTGTAGGCAACAACTGTAATTCCTAAATGTGTCAAAATTTGTCATAAATCTGCTTCATTATTTAGCTAAGCTTGGAAATAAAAAAGATCTTTTGTCTTTATTCCAAGGCTTTTTTTAATAGAAATTACACACAAAGACACCATTCGAAAGAAACTAAACAAGAAAAGGAAACTGACATTTTGATTTGTGGAGACTCCAGCAGGTCTATCATTCATCCAGAAAAATATCACTCTTGTCACTCTTCTCAGGCAGGGAGACTAATTGATGCAGCTGTGGCACAGCCTTTCTGTGAGGAAGGCAGCCTTGCAAAGAAATGGAACATGCTAGAGGACTTGCAGGTGTTACAAATTGAGTATAAAAGACGAGACTGTTTGATTAGAAAGCACTAAAGATGTATAGATAAGTCTTTCTAAACGTTGAGTTACTAATACGCCTTTTTTGTGTGGATGACAGTTCATTCATTCAGCCATCATTTTAAATTTGGGCTCTGTAAACACAGTATGTTGGTCACTTCCTTTAATTCAAGAAGCAAACAAAAATTGGCATGATGGAGAAGATGGCAAAGAATCACCATGAAAGTGAACTCACACTCTGAGGTCATGCAGTGTCTCTTTTTTAGAATGTGACTTCCATCCAAGGAATTCTAGAGACCATAAAGGTGATGACGGTAGCTAACAAGGTGCAGAGAGGTGAAATCATTTGCCCAAGGTCATATCCACTTTTCCTTATTCCCAGTTCAGTGAAGCATTGACTTTATCCTATTGTTCTGTGAACCAATCAGATAAGAGCTCATAACCACAACATCCACTTTAACCACCTTGGTGCTTTAATAAGAATGATTATTTATGCTTTTGGGATAATGGGATCTTGCTTCCAACCTGAGGACCAGGTGAGGGAAGGATGAATAAGATTAGTCCTTTGCTGCAAGGAGAATCTGGGAAGTTTCCGAGAGGCTAGAAAATTCCTCAGACCATGTACCTCCTACCTCATAAGAGGTAGCAGAAAATACTCTGCTAGAAGAGCAAAAACAAAAAACAAGGGGAAGCTGCGATAGCTCAGCTGGTTAAGCGCTTACAGCCCCGGAAACCAGAAATCAAATCCCGGCCCCGGCCCATATGGACCCACATGCTGAACTGGGGTGCTCCCCTACTTCATTTCTTGCTGGGGCCTATGCAGGAGGCTCCCCGCCCAGTTCCTGCCCTGCGCAGCCCCGTGCCCACCTGTGGAGTGAAACTATATGGAAAACTAATATCAGCTATGGAGACTGCTCTGGGCCCTCCCCCTTCTCTCTGTCTCTATCTGTCTATATGTCTCTCTCTGTCAAAAACCAATAAAATAAATCTTTAGGGAAAAACAAACAAACAAAAAAACAACAACAAGGAAAGCCTGACAGACTTCTGGGACACCATCAAGCATAGCAACATCCAGGAGATCATAGGCGTACCAGAAGGAGAAAAAAGAGGAAAAAAACTGAGAACCTATTTAAAGAAATAAGGACTGAAAACTTCTCTAACATGACAAAAGAGATAGACACACAAACTTAGGACATTCAGAGTCTCAATCAAGATGAACCCAAACAGGCTCACACCAAGACATATCACAACTAGAATGGCAAAGCTTGAAGACAAAGAGAATCCTAAAAGCAACAAGTAAAAGACAATTTACTTACAAGAAAGCTCCCATACAACTATCATTGGATTTCTGAATAGAAAAGTTTCAGGCCAGAAGAGAGTGGCAGGAAGTATTCAAAGTTATGTAAAACAAGGGCTTACAACCAAGACTACTATACCCAGCAAAGGCTATCATTTAAATTACAGGAGAGCTTCTCAGACAAGAAAAAACTAAAAGAATTCACTACTACCAGGCAAGTGTTACAAGAAATGCTACAAGGACTTCTTTAAGTAGAAGAGAGGAGAAAACAAGCAAACAAAAGTAAATCAAAAACATGAATAATAACATGGTGATAAATATGTACCTATCAATAATCACTTGAAGTGTAAATGAATTAAATGCTTTAATAGAATCAGATAGGGTAGCTGAATAGAAGAGAAAGTAAGGCATATGCTGTCTGCAATAGACTCACCTCAGAAAAAAAGACACACAAAGACACAAAGGAATGGAAAAGGATATTTCCTACAAATGAAAATGAGAAAAAAGTTGTGGAAGCAACACTTATATCAAACAAAATAAACTTTAAAAGGAAGACTATAACAAGAGACAAAGAAGGACATTACATAATTATAAAGGGATTAAGCCAACAAGAGGACATCACTCTTATAAACATTTATGTACCCAACATAGGAGCACCTAGAAACATAGAGCAAATATTGACTGACATAAAGGCAGACATCAACAGTAACACAACCATAACCGGGGAGTAGGGAACTTCAACACCCCACTGATACCAGAGGACAGATCTTCCAGGCAGAAAATCAACACAGATACAGTGGTCTTAAATGACACACTAGACCAGATGGATTTAATTGATATTTTTAGAGCATTACATCCCGAAGTAGCAGAATGTACATTCTTTTCAAGTGCACATAGGACATTTTTTAAGATGGACCACATGATAGGTCACAAAACAAGCCTCAAAATTTAAGAAAATTGAAATTATATCAAGCACCTTTTTGGACCACAAAAGTATAAAACTAGAAATAAATTGTAAGAAAAAAATATATATCTATTAAACAATAGATGGGTCAACAACCAGATTAAGAAAGACATCAAAAGCTACCTTGAGACAAATGGGAATGAAAACACATGTACCCAAAATCTATGGGACACAGTAAATGCAGTCCTGAGATGGAAATTCATGGTAATGCAGGTCTATCTGAAGAAACAGGAGTCTCAAATAGTTTAATCTTAAACATAAAAACAAAACAAAACAGGAAACAGAATCCAAAATGAGTACAAGAAAGGAGATAGTAAAAAGTGGAAACAAATGAAATTGAGACTAAGAAGACAATACAAAAATCAATGAAACCAAGAGCGTGTTCTTTGGATACGATAAACAAAATTGACAAACTTTTAACCAGACTCCTCAGGGAAAACAGAGAGATGACTCAAATAAATAAAATCAGAAATGAGAGAGAAGTAAAACAGACACCACAGAAATGCAGGAAAATGTAAGAAAATATTATGAACAATTACACACAACAAATTGGACAATTTGAAATAAATAGATTCTTAGAAACATTCAAGCTTCCAAGGCTAAATCAAGAAGAAACAGAAAATCTAAACCAGTTACTAGCCACAAATCAATTCAGCAATCAACAATGTCTCCATAAACAAACACCCTGGACCAGATGACTTCAGAGGTGAACTGTACCAAATATATAAAATAGAATTAACACCCATTCTCCTCAAACTATTTCAAAAAAGCCAAGAAGATGGCAGCCTTCCACACTCGTTTTATGAGACCACCATTACTCTGATTCCTAAACCAGATAAAGCTACCATGGGGTGGGGGAGGGGATGTATATATATATACCAATATCTCCAGTGAATATAGATGCAAAAATTCTCAACAAAATATTAGCAAATAGAATTCAGCAATACATTGCAAAAATTATACTCTACAATCAAGTGGGATTCGTTTCTGGGATGCAAAGTTGGTTTAATATACATAAGTCAATCAATGAGATATATCACATAAACAAAACAAAAAATAAAAATTGTAAGGTCATTTCAATATATGCAGAAAAAGCATTCAACAAAATCCAGCAGCTATTTATGATAAAAACTCTCCGTAAAGTGGGAATAGAAGGACCATATCTCAATATAATAAAGGCTATATATGACAAGCCCACAAGCTAACATACCTGAGTCTCCATCAGGCTATTAATACCTAACACCGTTTGCCTCACCCTGGTTGTCCCCAAAGGCCCTGTCCCACCCAACTCCTGCCTCAGCTGCAATGTGATCCCTTACGGCAGAATTCCGGGGAACGCATTTTGCTCTCAGGATCATAAGGATAGACCCAAGTTTCCTCATCTGTAATGATCTTTAAGTTCTCACATTTTTTTTTAAATTTTCAAAAAAAAAATAAAGAGAATGGAAGAGTTTTTTCCCACTGTTAAGAATTTTGTAACAGCACGCAGTTGGAACCAAACATCTAAACACTCTTCCATTTAGATGTGCACTGGGCAAAAAGTTAAACCTCTGTGTGTGCAAAGTCAAGAACAATGGGGGGCAGGAGGGTTTCTGAGATGGCAGCATGAGAGGAGAACCCCAAAATCTCTCTGGGAAAGGAAATTTGAACCCCAAGAAACAGCCTCAGTTGAGAGAGCCACACAACGCAAGATAATGCCTGCAGGTCAGAGAAAATGGGGTGAGAGGGAGAGAACAGGAAGGAGCAGAATGGGGACCAGGCTGTGGAACGTGACCCGGGGCTGGCAGAAGAGGGGGTTTGGGGGACTCCGGCCAAAGTGAAGCAAGATCCTGGGCAGCCTAGGAGCCAAGAGCCGATGAGAGTGGAGGACCTCAGGAGACTGTGGATAATGTAAAATCTGAAGCCTAGATCATTTAGACACTATTTTTACCTCCATCGAATTGTAGAAAGTCTTTTTACCAGGAGAAAACAGGAGGGTCTTTGGGGGGGCCTTTCCTATGTCTCGTTTTTGACAAGGATTTTTCTCTCAGTTCTGTGCCCCATTGGAAAATAGCACAGCCTTGATTACACAGCTCTGACGTGATCCTCAGAATTGCTTTATTCCACTGAAAACTATCTTTTCATCTGTAGAGTTACCATAGGAGTTGTCGTGGATATCATTACCCATGCATTGTTGTGGGGCAAATGCTGCACCAGGGACAACAACTACACTAAACACTGGAACCAGATGGATATTTGAAAATGAAACACTAAAGATATATGTAGTTTTTTGTGCTTAACAACTGTTTTCTAGGGGAAAAATGACACAATATAAATAAACCTTTGCTGTTTTTATAACCTAGGGTGGCTCTATTGGTGGTGATATTGTTTTTAATTCTCATTGGCACTACCATAGTTCCTTTCAAAGGAAGGAGCAACAAATATTTTCCTGGTGCCTTGGTGGTTAAGGGGAGGAACAGTCTAACATTTCCTAGGGCGACCCTAGATGAATAAAATCAGTATAAAATCAGTCCCCAGGAGTCTACAGGAAAATCACCAGTTACAGAAAGAACAGTAAATACCACATTGGAAACACCGTAACCTCCTAAGCCTAGAATCAGAACTGAACGTGTGCTTGATGCGCTATTATCTTTGAAACAATGGGGAGAAAAAGTCAAGCTGACTCCAGGGGGAGAGAGCAAGAACAAAGCTCTACGACCTAAGAAACGAAAAAAAGTGACCAAGAGGAGCCAAGAAGGCGGAGCAGTGTTCAGAGAATCACAAGAGAGAGCCTAGATCAGAGGTGTCTTCCGCTCCTAAGTCTTCTCCCCACACTTGGTGTCTCAGTACACGTGACCTCAGGGATCACACGTGGAAAAGAGTTGGACGAGAGAAGAGGCCCCTCTTCAAACTCCCACTTCTTAACCCTTCTGTTGTCTTTCCAATGTCTGGGTTAGTCACTCTTTTTAGTTAAAGGTGGATGTTGTTTTAGGATGAAATGCCCCTGCCCACTATAAAAGTGGATTGCCTTAAAATTCCTTCCCAATTTGTTAGTCTCACTGTCTTTTCAGACCATGGGAAGCAACGTCTCAAGAATTAACAGTTAGGCCGCCGCAGACCTTGAGGGGCTGAGATGAGCTTCTCCTCTCAGGGGCCCAGGGGTCTGCCTCATGCACTGATACTTCTTATTATAACTGTATTAATTAAGTCTGTCTCTCCTGGTCTAGGGACCTTGGAAACATGGCTCATAACCCAGAAAGAACTCCAACCCACTTCATTTGAAGAACTGAATGAGACCTTCTGGATGGATCCTGAGACCCCTCCCTTTTACTCAGTTAGGGGGAGAGCTTCATGAACCCCAATAGGCAGGGACAACGATCACACTCAGCAGGAAGCAAATACAGATGAAGAGACCTTCAGCCCCTCAACCTCCCACAAAGTTTTACGGGGATCATGCCTCTCAGGGGAAAAAGCAGGGGGCAGTTAGAGTAGGGGGATCTCAGGGACCCCTCCCATGATGTTCCCATTGCCATGCTTCCAAGAGACCCTACCCCAAACCAGATGGCCTTGGGAAGTGACATAATTAATAACATCTTACACCACCAGGGTTTACTCCCTGGGACCCCCAGACCCAGCCCCTGGAGATGAATCTTGCTGCCAAGATAGTGCTTTGAACCACCAGGGTCCACATACAGGGACCCAGCCCCTGAGATGAATCTTTCTGCCAAAACCTCCCAGGAAAGAGGAGATAAGACCCCGACCAGATTTAGCTGGTTATTGATGCAGGCACAAACCATTAGACCTTGTCCTTAGCCTGACTCCCCCACCTCACTGTAAAAAAATTATAATAAAACAGTCGTTAAAGCTTGCCCCCCACCCATAGGTGTTTCTCTATGCATTCTGGGAAGGAAACATGCAGTTAAAGAGGTGATGTAGTGAATCCTTGTCAATCAGGACTGTCCATCAAAAGACCCCCAAACCCAAAACGGTGTTCTCTTCTCCCCCAAAAAGGCAGTAAAACCTGCTCAGCACTCCCGTAATCAGGCCTTTGAGCCACCTCCTGCTTGGGCCTGCTTCCACCTCTGGAAAATACGCTTCCACTGCCTTTTCCTATCAATAAACTCCTCTCTCACACCTGTGTTTTGGTGTCGGTGACCAGATTTTAACATTGGTAAAGCGGGACACCATTGACCGGGGAGGGGAAGGGATTCTTGATAAAAATTTGGTCTATCTCCCACCGTTCCCTAGCTTTTCGTGCATTCTTTCCAAAAATCGGGACTTTTTTAAAACACCACAGGACGCAGGGCAAATTGTTAAAAATCGGGACTGTCCCGCCAAAAGCGGAACGTCTGGTCACCTTAGTCTCGTTCAATCCTTTGTCGGGAAGCCAAGGACCTTGGCACAGTGCCAAGGAGGACCCAACTCTCCGGTGACAAGTTGACACAATTTTGTACGATGGTGACTCTGTGCATGCTGGTTCTAGCAGTGCTGTCACGCGTTGTGCTGTTGTGTGGTTATTATTTGGAATGACTGATGTCAACGCAAGTGTGGAGGTGTGTGACTACTTTAATTTAGTGTCCAAATAGTCTTCCCATATCATTGCTTCCGAACAGGAAACACTCATAAAGTTCTCCCACCTTTCATAAAAATCTTGTTGTATGTATTTTAGACTGTCTTTTTTTCTACTTCAATTTAACCATATCTGTTTTCAGGGTTTTGTTTGTCTGTTTGTTTTTTAACATTGCTTAAAATTTTGGGTTCATTAATTAATCTCTTTCTAAAGTTCCTGCATTTTTAAACATTTAAAAACAGTTTTTGAAGAGTTATTTTTGACAGACAGAAAGACAGAGAGAAGGGGGAGGGCCCAGAGCAGTCTCCATAGGTGTACGTCATCAGTTTTCAACATGGTTTCATTCCACACAGGTGGGTGGGGACCATGCAGGGTGGGAACCGGGCTGGGGGCCTCCTGCATGGGAAGCTCACCCCAGTTCAGCACAGGGGTCCACATGGGCCAGGGCCAGGATTCGATCCTTGGTCCCAGGGGCTGCAAAGTGAGTGCTTAACCCACTGAGCCAGTCCGGCTTTCCCAAAAATATTTTTGCTCTATCCTAAGACAAACACAATACTTTTGGAAGAAGAAGGAGGTTGACACCTGTCTCATGTCCTTTGTCTGATCCAATCTTAGTTGCTGACTCGTGTACAGAAATAGATTATGCACATGTGGTTGTTCAATGTCTCTACTTAGGAAGCCGGACAATTGCAGATGCAAGGAGCCAAAGAGATTCTGTGTGTGTGTGTGTGTGTGTCTGTGTGTAACCCCCCAAGAGCTGACTGTGTTAGGTTCTCACTCACCTAATGTGTGCACTAGAAAGCCTGTTTAATTAAACTTTGGCTCAATAAATTCGCCACTTCAAGCAACGCTGAGTACTCTTTTTGAAGCTATTCATCTCTATAAAGGAATATATCAGTTTTTTGGTTTACATTGAGAACTGTTGCATTTCAGATCTAGAAGGAAATGTTAATAATTATATAGACTAACCTTTAGTGTTTCTACTGAGGAAAATGACTTTTAACTTCAATAGGTGGTTTATTTATGGTCTAATGATAAGGCAGAGCCAAAGCTTCTTATACCCTCAGGTGGTATCTTTTCCTATTACAGTATATCAAGCCTGTTCCTCATGGCTGGCATTTTTAATTTTTATAAATAAAGAAATATAAGACTCTAGTTGAGTGACAATATAATCTACAGATTAGTAAACATTTATGCTTATTTTTCAAACTAGAATTCCTAAATGAACTTTCTTCCTTCCTTCCTTTCTTTTTTTTTTTCTTTTTCTTTTTCTTTCTTTCCTCTTTTTCTTTCTTTCTCTATAGAATTTTAAGTCAGGTGCCTGTTTTCCTTTGCATTTATTTATTTTCTAAATAAAAATTATATTGACTTCTTGTTATAGGCCAAATGTCTTGATAGGAATTTAAGGATGAAATAAATGTGTAGAGAGGGATACAATGATGAGTATGATCTAGTTATTTCCCAGGCATGCTCCTTTTTTATATTTAGACTTGGATATCCCATGTATAGAATATAAGCAAATATAACATAAAGCTTATCATTTCATAATGTAAAATATGAAACCTTCCTGCCCTGAAAAAGCTTCTCTTGACTGGAGCTCTCTTCACGACCAGCAAAGGAACTGACAAGCTTTCTCTAAGAGCCCTACTTCAGATTGGAACAACTGTCTCTCAATTTTAAATCAATTTGAAATGTTATTTGCTATATTGTTTATGTTTTCAAGTTACAGAGATGGGGATACACTCAAATTAGTTTTATAAAAATGTTATGAATTTTAAAAAATAAAGACAACTAGTCAATGTTTACAGACTTTGACCTAGGAAAAGGAAAGTTAACTAAGTCTCTTTTTGTGGGGGTGGAAAAAAAAAGGCTAACCAGGTAAGAGTGAGTTTAGTAAATATGATGATGACACTAAGGTAAAAATCATCTTGAACCAAAGCAAAATTATGCTTTTTTAGTCCCATCAATATTTAAAGTCCCATTTTTTTCAACTCTCCTATAAAACTTCAAGAAAATTGATACTTTAAAAATTTACTGGAAAAATGTGTAATAAAAATGTGTATATAAAAATTCTGTCTGAGTTTTTTTTCATATCTTTTTCTCCAGTCCCTTTTGTACCCTGACTCTCTTATCCTTTTTCACTCTATGCTGTGAATCCTTATTTAAAGCACAGGGGGTGTAAAAACAATGAAGTGAGTTCTTGAAAATGATATGCATGCAAATGCTTCTTAGCGAAACCCTGGAAAAGAATAGAACATGTAGGTGCAAATGGAGGCAATATACACAGAGCTGAGGTTCTACATATCCTCAGAGAACATCGTATTGTTATACCATTATCTGAAAATGGTTTAATTATATGCACAATATATCCATCTGCTTTAAAACCCTTATCGTACCAGAACATGCTGAGAAATCTACTTTCTAAACACTCTCCCCGCAGAATCCCTTGTGTGAATCTTCAACTTTCAATGGCTTGGTGAAACCCAAGAGTTCCTCTAGAGGTTTTTCTTTGATTTTTCTCTGCTCTGCTTAAATTAAATAAATGAAAAGGCTATTAACTCTCAATTATCTGGAAACCCGTTTTACACTCCATGATTATTTTGCAGAAAGGTTTTTTATTAATCATGAGTGAACTTGTGTCTGCCTCTGGGTTATTATCTTTCACTTAAATATGTTAATATTGGTATGATCTAAATACTTTTGAAAGAGAAAACTAGCTACATTTCAAATCATAATAAGAAATCTAAAATGCAAAATTTTTCAGACGAAATTTTTACGTACCCATTCTTATTACACATTTTTTTTCAGTAAATTTTTAAAGTATCCATTTTCTTGTAGACTCATTGGAGAGTTAAGAAGAATTAAACTTGAAAAATAAATTCTGCTTTGTTCCAAAACAAAATAGTGTTGGCTTTAGATGATATGTTCTTTCATAGAGCATGTGGTGGATAACATTGGAATTTATTTAATTAAAATAAAATAGCACAGGGCATTTTTTAAACGAGGAAGATGATGAACATTGTTGCCATTTATACAACATGACTAATATTTCCAACTTCCAGTGTGCATTAAGAATGCAATAGAAAGTGCAGTCTACATCACAAAAATGTTTTAAATACATATTTCTAAAAACATAAATTAAAACATCTTATTTTTTAAAAAGATTTCTCCCAGTATCAAGAGGGCTTTATTTCTATATCACGTGCCTTTTTATATATGAGATAATTTTGGAGATTAAAAGTATGAACATCAAACGTTTCAAGAATATCTATTGAGATCCAAGATGGCGGCATGAGAGGAGAACGCTGATAACTGCCTAGGAAGGGCCTTGTGAACAGAGGGGAATCCACAGGGCAAAACCCTGAGAAGAAACCTCAACTAAGAGAACCACACAACGCGGAACAACACCCAAAGGTTAGAGAAAAAAGGGGAGAGCGGGAGAGGGAAAGGGAAGCAGTGGTTCGGGGACAGAGACTCAGAGCGCGGCCCGGGGCTGGCAAAAACAAAGGGGGATTGGGGGACTACGGTCAAAGTGGAGCTTGATTGAGGGCGGGCTGGAAGCCGAGACCTAGGGAGCGTGGAATCCCCACAAGACTGTGAACAATTTAAAATCAGATCTCAAGGGACAGCACACAGTGCCCTAATCAGATCACAGAGCCTAAAGTGAAAAAGAGACAGTGGAGCTGGGCGGCTGCACTTCCTGGCAGGCGGGGTGAGAGCAGGGCACCAGCCCACAACAGCTCAGCACCCCTGATTTATGGAGGAGATTGACTGTGAGGGAGTGCCTTCTGAAGACAGGGCTCTTGGAGTGAGGGCGGGGGCTTGAGTGGGCATAGCTGCATTGGACGTGCCTAGAGTGAATCCAGCAGTCTCAACAGAGCCGGGAGCATAGAGCGGCTACCGCCTGAGCTACGGCCTGTGCGCACAGGGATTTTGGCACCCCGCTCACTGGGCCGCTGCAGCACTGCTGCCTGCTTGCGAGCAGGCAACTGGGCTTTAGGCATCCCGCCTGCTGGGCCTCTGAGACGTTGCAGCCCGCGCGTGCAACTGGGCGGCCGACCGGGTCGCCGCTGTGTCATTGCCTGCTTGTGGGACTGCGCAGCTGACCAGGGCCTCTGCCAAGCCCCAGCCCATCCAAGTGCTGCCCTGCGGGCATAGCTTACAGATACCATTGAAGGAGGGGCAGCCAGGCAGAGGAGAGACCAGAGCTCCTGCGCCCCACCCACACTGAACCACCAGCCCCCCTGCTGAAAGAGGAATCTGCTATTGTGTCTCAGGCCCGCCCTAGCTCCGACTCACATGTCCCCACCCCTGGCCACACCTTTACTACCCTGCTATCTAACAGCTAAGACAGCAACATGAACTGCCCCAGGACACACAAGCTGTCTGCTTCCCCCAACCCTCTCCCAAAATCTCCTTCTCCCACAACTGAGTCCAAAAGAAAAAATAAAGAGAAGCCCATCTGATAGGCAAACCCCCAGAGGGAAAACAGACTCATGCGT